>JAFFZH010014164.1:0-50077 GCA_018420115.1 Euura saliciscinereae
CGAAGTTTCCACATTCCGGCTACGTCGAGCAGAAAAATAGTATACACACCTCGGCCAGTAAAAAGTAAAGCCCCAGACCACATGTTTGTCAACCTCGGCTTCGCCTCGGCCAACAATTACATGTGATCTGAGACTTTTCTTATTTTACTGGCCTAGGTATGTAATATACTATTAGCGCAGCGGCCAGAAAGTTGCCACTTTCCGGCCGGAGGACAGAAAATTATTTTTATCAATTTATGTTGATTTTCAAGTCGATTAATTTATTTGTTGTTTTTCTTTGATATCTGAAAACATATATTTCTCGTTGGCATCGGTTTTGCCTTAAGGTTTTCTTGACAAACGATCGTCGTTGCGAAGAAATATTGAATTGATGCGATTTATCAAATCGAGCTATACATGGGTATAAATATCATATATAAATTCGACAAGCTCACTACGACTAAAATATGAGGTTCATTATATACCAACACTATTAATAATTAGTACATTCAAGCATGCAACTAATTCTTCACTCTATATACTGAACCAAACTAGACCAAGCTAAAACTAATTAATGCAATAAATAAAATATTTTGCAATCTATTATATGATAAACCAGCTGCACAGCTCAATAGTGTCTCAAAATTATATGAATATAAATATAAAAATAAAGTAACAATTACTATTTGAAAAAAAAAGGTGGTTGAGTGTTTTTCATGCAAACTATTGCATATATCATATCATTATCAATTCTACAACAACAACAAAATAAATATAAAAAATACAAATGCTGCTGCAGTCCCCCCCCCCAGAAAAAAAATAAAAATAGTAAAAAAGTACAATTTATAAAGTATATTGAATCAACAACAAACTTGATACGTATTATCTATCATAAAAATATGCATGTTGTTAGTATCGAAGAAAGGACCCCACGTAGGACTATAATAAAAACTTAGAAATTTGTCATACAGTCAAACCCCGCGTTAACAACAGAGAGAGTGGATCTTCCCCCACTCCGGCAGTTTCGACGCTCTTAACGGGGTTTCACTGTACTCGGAATTTTCAAACTTCGAAAAATACTACAGTATTTATTATAAGCCTACGAGAAAATCTCGACCAAATAATAATAATAATAATAATAATAATAATATTTGAAAAAAAAATGTAAAAAAAAAAAAAAAAAAACAAAAAAATTGAAATAAATTTGTTTAGTGAAAGCCAACCAAAACCAGGAGTTACCATAAAGGCGTGGGTAGCGAGGAGCTGTTGCTGGATTTGCTGTTGGAGATGATGATGGTGTGGCGAAGGAGGTGGCGCCTCCTGCGTAATCGCACCATATTATTCATTTTTCGTCATTGGAGGAGATAGAGAACACACCCAACAACCACATTTTCGAGCGCGCGCCAACAGCGACAACATAGGGGACAGACAGACAGGCGGAAATCGTACGTGTGTATAGAAGGTACGATAAGTATAAATTAAATCAACAACACAAAATTTACAATCATTATTATTCATTCAATTTTTCTTTTTTCTCTATTAGAGATCAATTATCATTCGGTATTAATCATTACTGAATAATTATCATCATGTTCTTTTTTCTTATGTTTTCAAGAATTTTGTTGGAAAAAAAAAGACAAGATATTCTGACGTTAGAAAAATTATAATTTCGCGGTTCTATTATCTAATAATATTATTATAATAGTTTTGATTCTGTTATCTACGGTCCGCTACTTGGGTTAGGGGTGCAAGACATGGAACGGCGTTAATCAAAAAAGAGAAATTAAAAAAAGTATCCTCAGAAACAGAAAAATGTTGTTTTTTTGTTGATGAAAAATTAATGAAATTGGATTTTAATTACCAGAGGACAATTTTTTATATTCTTTTTTCATTCTCATCGCGCCTCAAAACTCTGTGATTTATGGAGTATATAATTATATTGTATATATATGTATGTTTTCTTTGAAATATAAATTAATAATTATTATTATTAGACACTTAAAGAGCAGGAGCAACATTGACGAAACATGCGGCGTGCTAATAATCATTTATGTATAACAACATAATCCTTCATTCAAATAAGTGTTTTTCTTTTCTTTTTCGTTTCTCTTTCGTGTATCAATTTTGAATTTTCAATATCCTCACGGTGATCAGTGAACGATACAAAATCAATATCTACATTGAATCTATTGTTATTATATTGTTATTGAATTTATACAGTAACTCAAGTTCACCGAATCACGCTATTGGATAGAGAATAATAAATAAATTATCTTTCATTTGAGTGTGTGGAATAATTTAAAAAAAAAAAAAAAAAAGTGTGAACAAATTAACAAATATCACTCCGACAATAAGCCTTATGTGTATTTTACTCATGGGGTATTAAATGAAAAACAAAAATAATAATGTATTTAATTCAGGTATGTTATTTAACGTGTGTGATGATGAATCAAGTGATCAAAGTAACGTGTGATAAAAGAAGAACGAAATATATCCTAAAATAAAGGCATAAAAATCGTTGACATACCACAGTGGGCACCTGGCCTGGGACTAAGGTCTGCCCTGGGGTCAGGCCCATTTGTTGCATTAGGGCATTCTTCAAGGCAAGATGGTTACGACCGTTTATCAGTAACTGATCTTTCAAATGTTGTGGTGGATGGAAGTACTTGCAGGGTGGCTTCTCCCTGTTACACCGACCCTGAAAAAAATTTGAGAAAAAAAAAACACTTTTAATAACCGATATAACACAATTTTTTTTTCATTTTCCAATACCAATTATTACAGACAGTATCTCATGTCCCTGAATTTATGTTCCGATATTGATGAAGGTTTGTCAGAAAATTGACTTTGTAAGACAGATAAAAAAAGTCTTGAGGACTTTTTGGAATATAAAGTTCCAATGTTATATGGAATAAAAAATGAAGGTAACTGAGAAAAAAAAACACATTGAAGGATGGAATATTGATCACCTCCGAGGGTGTTGAATCCCTTTTTTTGATTGTGAAATAAGGATCGACAGGGTAGAAGAAGTAAGACAAAAAAAAAACCTCGTCGTGAGTGAGAGGACAGTCTAATACACGATCCTTCAGCGTGGTGTTAACCCCACTTTATAACCAACCCGATCCTCAACCACGTCCCTTGGGATGTTTGGTAGAGGGAAGGGAATAGAAGAGAATAGAAGAGAGAAAATTGGGATATCTGATAGCAGAATCTCGCTAGTTCTGCTACGTGGTACCCGGCGCAAGGGGTTACGTTGAAGATTACTAGGATTTTCGACGTGATTTGCATATCGATTTACCATGGAATGGAAACCAGACCCATTCTCCATCCTACCTCACCTACCTTCCACATCACCCATTTGATGCCACCACACATCCCACAGAAAAGAAAAATTACAATCTATAGCTTATTCTTCCAAAACAACGGAAAAGGCGAGAGCCTCACATCTAACTTTATCCACCCCGAAGATGAGGATGTCGAAACATAATCGAAGACAGTCGCGGCTGTGTGCCAAGAAGCACTCTTCAACATGATTATTGTATCCACTCATCATCATACATACGTCATAGGGAGTGAAAAGCACAATCATAGCTGTACAATGATGATGCTGATACTCTGTAATGGTACGGATGAACGATAATGACGATTCTCTAAGAAAAATATCACGAGAAAGCCCATCAATCCTGAAGATGAGGATGCACAATAGCAGACGCAATATCTCCGATCTTTGTGATTTGATACCGATGATTGTGGTCACTCGTCATCGTCATCATCGTATGAGTAGCCAATGAACGGTACAATCATCATCCAGTTGTACATGACGATGCGTATGGGCTCTGAGCACGACGATCACTGGACAGACTTGACGAGTAGATGATGAGGACGATTCAACAGCAAAGTGTATTTCAGGTCTCGGCACACGATACTTGTTTTGTTTGCTATTCGTTGGGTGCCATTAACGATACACGTCAAGCAAGAAAGTGATCAGCAGCTAAAAAGCACGAAAAATCGCACCGTGAGGAGAGAGGCCCATACTGTTGAGTGAAACGTTGTTCTTAGTGTCACTGTCAGTCAGTGGGTATTTTGTTTTTAGGTCGGAAGAACCTGAAGTCTGAAAAATGTTGAACCTCTTAGGATCCAGGATGATCAATCTTGGTTCCAATTATCACGTCGTTCTCGCTGGTGTAATTTAACCACAAAACAGTAGCTCATTCTGGTACCTCAATAGTTCGAACTTCATTGGACTGGTGAAGAAGATGGAATGTCGTGTTCCTTTTTTTGGCTACTTGCTAAGGTCAAAGTTGTGTTCAAGGTCTTCTATTTCAAGGAGAGTAAAATGGCTTCTTTTTCGTTTACTTTACCCCATCGTTATCAGACGACGTTTAGCAAATGGAGGTGGAAATTATTTGGCGAAAACTCAGTTATCGTTTAATGAACACCAGCCACGTTCGACTCTCCGTTCTGAAGTACCCTAGAGCCTGGAGTGCGCCGTACAGACCGAGTCATGGCTCTCAAGTTAAGGGTCGTTGCCAACCCCTCTTTCCTCGCCGCTTCTATCCTGGACCCTCAACACCCACTGCCCAGAATACTGCCCGATAATTTGATCCGGAATTGGAGTTTCGAGTTTCTTACCCTTCGACTCTATCCCCACCGGAGACAATTAAGCAAATTAACAAATGGTATCAAAAACTGCAGTATCCTCGATAAACTGACAATTTTTGTCGTCTTCTTCTTCGTTATCGGGGAATCTGGCCACTCGCCGTTAGAAGCCATGGTCCGGCGGTCAGTATCAAAGAAAACATGCGTTTCGTAGGTAAGCAAAGAGTTTGAAAGACGCTTTTTGATGATCGCGTGACTGGGACCAATTTAGTAACACAATATGCTCTATAAACGTAACTTTGCTTTCAAGCCGACTGTAACTCCCATGGATACGTGTTTGTTTAATCGAATTCGATTCAGTGTCTGAACTAAAAGAGGGAAAATATTAACAGTAGTGTTAGAAACGATGTTGAAACAAGGAGAAAGCGAATTTAAGAAAAAGAACAACTGCCTTGAAAGTCAAAGTGAAAGGATTCAAAAGTGTGAACACAAACAAACAAGAGCTTTGCCCGGGGCTTGCGCAAGGGGTGAAAGGGTTATTATTTCTCGTTAGGGAGGCTGAGGGGGGTTCTGGTGCAGCGAAAGAGCTTTTCCTCAAAGTTCGAGACACTTCCTGATTTCATATTTCATATTTCATCCTTAAACTTTGAACCTTTGAACATTTCAACTTTCAACTCTCAACACCAGTTAAAATCACTTTGATGAAAACCTCCGGGTTTCTCTCCTCACCCGGACTGAACAGAATCTCTTCAAATTTATTCGTCATGAATTTATCAAGGGTGGGATTGGACCCGGATGCGGAAATTCGGGGCGCGACTCTCTTGACTCATCGGTGGAACGTCGAGTTATTCATCATTCATTCACAGTCGTTAATCCATCGCAGACTCGAAGTGAGTCGGTTAACTCGTTTATACCCTAAAGGACCCCCTTTTTATTGTAACTGACTCGAAACGCGTAAGCTGCAGAAAAGTGATACCGACTAACTCGATTAATTCGGAAACAAAAATCAGGATTCTTTCAGATTCAAAAACCAATTCATGACTCGAAGATCTTTCCAGAAATTGGGAGAAATTCTGTTTCAATTTTGGAAAAAATTCTCTCGACTTTGATTTAATCTCAACAATTAAGAAAGTCAGTTTCGTTTAATTAACCAATAATTTCGCTTTTTGAATAAATTAGGGAATGATCTTAATGATTCATTGATCCATTCATCATCACATTGTGATAAAGCATTCAGGTTCCATGATTACTTAATTTTGTTCATCAATTGAATGAACGATTTCAGTGATTGTTTTGTCTCACGTTGCTCTAATTGATTAATTCCAGAATAATTTCGGGTCTTTCTATTTCGTAGAATTTTCGAAAAATCACACACTCATTATTGTACCATTTTCGCAGTGAGTCTGTGAATTTGATTGGCGTATCGACTGACTATATTTCTTCAGAATCGCTACACCGTTTCTACTCTCCCCGATTTTCATTCAACAATTATCAATTATCCCGAGGATCGGTGTAATTATCCTACCTATCAAATATATCCATCACAACACATAGTTCGCGAACCTTTTAGAATAGAGGGTCATAAAATAATCCGCGATTTTGCATCAGACTAATTCCGGCGGGTAGGGTAGGTCCCTGAAATCACCTGGTGGCCGACCAGCTGTTGCCTTGTTCTACTTTCTGTGTGCAATCCGGACTATAGATCGTAGGTGAAGGGTAGTACCTCTGGTGTAGGTACCAAAACAGTACATGGTAGGTACCAGCTCTCCTCTCCTCTCCTCTCTTTACCAGAGAATTTTGCCGTTGGTTATCCAGGTGTACGCGACCACCTGCTGCTGCTCGTTTCATTTCGCATTGTGTGTATGTACCGTACACACATGGTTGGATACCGAGAAAAAGGCAAGGTGGCATTTTTTTCGTGTGTGTGTAACGTGCCTAAATTTCGCATACGGTATAGCTGAGAGGGTTTGCGAAAAATAATATCGCGTCAACCGGAAGTTCTCCCCCCCCCGTCGGGGGCTCCAGACAATGACGAAAGCAAAAAAAAAAAAAAATGGATCACTAATAACTGAAAATAAAAGAGAAATGCTTCCCCCCTTCGGAGCTTCTTGCTTCCGCACAATCATGCTGTTCCTTCAGTCACGTGCAAGGCTTCACTCTGACGCCACCACTGGAAACTCGCGTTTACCCCTTTTTTAGTATTCAACACGATTCTTCGATTCTGATTATTTTTGCATCAACGTATCTTCATACAGTATAAAAAAAGACACTGACACAATGTCGAAGAAAATTTAGTGAGACTTTTTTTTCGACCTTATTTCACAAAATTTTGCATATGGTGA
Organism: Euura saliciscinereae; assembly: GCA_018420115.1. NCBI lineage: Eukaryota > Metazoa > Arthropoda > Insecta > Hymenoptera > Tenthredinidae > Euura > Euura saliciscinereae. Next base: position 6,921 of record JAFFZH010014164.1, read on the forward strand.
AAATATGTCCTGCAATTCTTGAAATTCACTTACGACTATCGATGATAACTTAGAAAGAAGATGCAAAAATTTTTAATTAGTGAAAATTCAACATCGTCTCGCTTCGATTCTTAAATCTCTCAAACTGTTTGAAACGCCAATTTCTTGTTCTTTTGACTAGATTAGTTTTTGTAGAGGATTCCTATATCAGATTTTAGGCTCGATAAAATATCACGAATGCATTCTTTAAAATATCGAAACAATGAAAATGTTAAGTTTTCAACATATCTCAAAATTTTTACCAATGATTTTTTCAACAGTGAAACATGAATTTTTGTTTCGTTTCTTATTCTGTACTAAATCAACTTCTTGGTTCAGGGGAAAATCGTTGATTGAATTGGACACAGGAGAAAATATGGTGATCCAAATATCTTGAGAGATAGAGAAAAAAATAATAATAATGATAGTAATAACAGAGAATTAGTTGAATTGTTGATTTCGTTATTTCGCAGTACAGTGTATAAGACATCTCTCGTGTTTCATATATAGAATATAAGGGCTGGTATAAAGAGACGAGAAAGATAGATAGATAGATAGAGAGCAGAATCAGAAAAGGAGTCGATTGAGGGAAACATTAAGCAGAAAGCAGAAAGCAGAAAGCTGAAAGCATCAGCTGCGTGCAAGTTAATTGAATCGCCGAATAGATAGAGGTTATACTAGCTTGGCTATAGTACCTATATACAGAACCACCGAGGTCGGTCAGATAAACTACTTTCGCTAAATGGTTAAGAGGCACGCGATATAAACCCCCTAACTGAACCGGTCCAATGCCAGATAGACAGAATTTTCGGCACCAACTAACGTCCACGTCAAACCACAACTCCGCGATGCTTCATATCCATTTCCAAGTTTCTCCACAAAATTACTTTCCTGCTTTTCATTGTGCAAAAAAGTTTCAGTTCAACCTTCTATAATAAAGTTGAATAATTGATTTCAGTTTTATAATAAATTTCTAATTTATCGCAAGAAAGAGACCAAGAATTCAAATTCTGATCATCATCATCATCGCAATCTGGGCTTTTGAATTTTTTAGATGGAAAAACGATTTTTGTTGTTCCTCTTACTGTTTAAGGGGACCAGTACAGCGTGATCCAACAAATTCCCAATATTCCAAAAATTATTAATATCTCATCCAAAGTTCATTACACATCGAAAAATTGAATTTTCTAAAAATCACTTGTCGTAAGGTTTCAGACACACGGTTGATTCGATCATGTCTCTCGACGTCTCATTTCCTTCAGCGAGAAATTTTCCATCATGTGAATGAGGGAAACTAAGAAAAAAAAATCCTGTGATACGTTGTGGTCAATTTTATTCCATACATGAACGGAGGCCGATTTCGCGGGCAGACCAGTGTTTACACTTAGGTTATGTGACGTACCGACCGAGCCGTACTGGTTGGTACGGCAGAGAAAACTAGGGAAGAACGACTTTCAGGGAAGAAAGACTTTCAGGGAAGAAAGACTTTCAGGGAGGAAAAACTGGTCTTTCTTGCCGAATAGTCTCCCAGTGGAAAGAAAGAGTTCCCGGTCGGTAAAGCCGCACTTCGCTCCCCCAAAATAGGTAGCGAGATCGGCCTTTCCGTTCATGTATGGAATAAACATTTTTGTTCTCAATTTCCCTCATTCACAGGATGAAAGATTGCTCTCCGAGGCAAATGACACGTCGAGAGACATAATCGGATCAACCGTGTGACTGAACTGAACCTTACGACAAGTGATTTTTAAGAAAATAAATTTTTCGATCTTCTCTAATGAACTTTGGATAAGATATTATTGATATGTGGAGTATAGAAGAATTTTTGTTGAATCACACTGTACTGGTCCCCTTATTATTTTTTTTTCTGTTCAGGGTGGGGGGATGAAATTCTTTAGTCTGGCTATTCGTAATAAGGTTGAAAATAGGTGGACTACGGGGATGGGCCAGGTATCATGGCCGGGCCGAAGGCCCTGGGGAGTGATAGGAGAGCGATGTATGGTTATTGGGCCACCCTCCAGAATTGCGGCATCGATTCTCACGGCTGGGGAGCCACAGATCAAACTGAAACTGAAACTAGGCTCTAGGTGGGATGTAACTAATCTGATGATGTAACTATGTCCACATTCGGAAAGGCACGAAGGGCACGCACGCATCGTGATCGGGGTAATCATAAACCCGGATATTGTACGAACGATATTTACTCGAAAATTTAACACTGGAGGGAAATTCGTTCTTCATTTTTTGTTCGTTTTTTTTTTTCGTTCAAAATGTTTGTTCAGGGGACCGAAGACTATGAGATAGATAAATCCTCAGTTTTTAAGGTGAAATTTTCAGTAAAAATATAAGGAATATAGAATGTTGCATTTTCAAATTGAATAAAAATTTTTAATTTGAATTTTGAGCCCTAAATTTCGATCCTAAAATCTTCAATTTTTATCCTCGTTCTCGAATTCCGATTTTTTAATTTCACCTCTTGATTTCAGATTCAGAATTTTGGCTTTTTGTTCTTGAAATGTGATTTTCAAATGCAAAATCTTCAATTTTCAATTGTTTTTTCCGTATTATTCTATAACTTTTTTTACTCAATTTTATAAAATATCTTCTTTCGAGTTTGAAATCTTTTCAATGTAGAATTTTTGATGTCTCGATTCTCAAATTTTTTGTGCTTCTCATTTTATATAATCAATTCCTTTTCTTATTTTCTTTTCCTTTGCTTTCATCCTGCATGAAAAATTATAAGACCGAGGTACCGGATAAAATTTCTTCAGAAATTTCAGTTTTCTCATCTCTAGGTAACTGAGAACGAGAAGAACGTGCGGTATTCGTTCTTTTGCTCTTTTTCTCAGTCTTCAGTCTTCAGTCGAAAGTCGTCACTCCTCAGGCCCCTTTCCTCTTTCCTATTCCTTAGCCCCGCTCTGCATCCGAAACGAGAATTTACGTATTTATACGTAGGTGTGGGAAATGTAGGAATGTACGAGATCCTCTATACCCGTTTTCCTCTCTCCACCTTCCCTTCTTCCTCCTTCTTTATCTCACGGAAAACCCTACTAGTTTTGAGAGTGAGAAAAAGAGGGATATGGAGAAGACCAGAATCGAGAGTGGAGAACTGGCTGATTGGGGTAACCTCCGGGGAGCCGTTTCACCATCTTCTTCTTTTTATATCCCTTTTCCTCCTCCCTATACTTTTTTCCCTTTTTTTTTACCTCATCTTTCGATTTTTTTCCCCCTTTTTCGATTCTCTCTTCTCTACTTTACAGGTTTCCGCAAAGTTTTTCCATTTAGTCAAATAGCGAATTTCAAAATTTGATCATAATCACAAGAAATCAGTTTAAAAATGAGATTAAAAAAAAGAAAACTTCGTAGAGCAACTCGTTTAAAAAAAAAGAACTAAATAAAAATCAATGAAATTGCCCAAAATTGAAAAAAAGAACAGTTCTTTGGAGTGATGGTAACCTAACCTAACCTAACCTAACCCAACCTTAACCTAAGCCTTAACCTTAACCTAAACCTAAGCCTTAACCTAAACCTAACAATAGCCGAAGACCTAAGTCTTAACCTAAACCTAAGTCTTAACCTAAACCTAAATCTTAACCTAAACCTAAGTCTTAACCTAAACCTGAAAGTTATTCAATCTTAGCAATGATACGAACATTTTTTTAATTTGACCGAGACATAGCAAATTTTTTATCTATTTATTTTTTTACTGATAAAAAAACACCCAAAAGATGAATTTTCTTTTTGGGAAATTGTATGTTTTGTTATATGTTTTCTTCGAGTCACTGCTGATTCTGATGTTTGCCTATCTCTGTCGTTGAGGATGACTCAGAACACAAGGGGTGACACTTAATTAAATCAATAAACTCCGCTGAATTTTACGATCGCAACGAGGCAAGACTTTTACGATTGAGTAAACGTCACTCTCCTCGACAGATAATAACTCTGCCAGCCTGTTGTCGACCTCCTCAACCAACCCCAACATGCTCCAACCCCCTCAACTTTCAATCTCTTCCACTTCATGCTCTCTGGACACATGCATACTATTCTCAAATTACAGAGATGAGAAGACAGCCTAAGATAACGACAAATATATTTAAAAAAAAAATAGTTAATAAGCTGATGCCGACCCCCGCCCCCCAAAAAAATTCAAATAGTCACGTGGAAATCCAAAGTTATGAAATTGAAATAAAAAAGGCCAACCCGAAGAATCAAGAACGTTACAAACACTGAGTTGAATTAGGAGTGTTTTCCAAACCTTTTTTCAATTAAAAAGAAATAAAAATGAACGATTTTCTTTCGAGAACGTAAAGAAAAACTAAAGATCGAAAATAAGATAAACGAATCCCAGAAAAAAAGGTGTATGAACGTTGAAACAAGTTCTGAGTGACACTCTGAAACGTGTGGGAGGATTGTGGGTAGTGGGCGTCTCGACGCGACGCTCAGCTGATCTGTCCTGTAAGTACCCACTGCAAATAGAGTGAGAGAACGTGAAATGTGGGTACAGAGAGCAGGGGGGGGGACGACAGTTTCTAGGGGGTCGGGGGTTGGGGGGTGGCAGTCAGAGTGGCGCCGCGACGCCCGCGTGACGTCTGTCGGCGCGTCGGCCAATCAATAGCATCCCCATGGCAACCACAGATAACATCGGACGCACACAACCTAGGATTCTTAGTTCCTTTTACCTAGGGATACGAATCGAGCACCCAACACGATTCGGGCGCCCTCTGGCGACCATTTCGGCAACTAGGATCTTCAATCTCAGTCAGTCGCCGCCAGAGGCGCGCCACTGGGACAGCGACTAACCTCCCAATGGTCGAGCAGAGTCAGTGGCGCTCCTAGCGGCGCGACGGATCGAATATGGCGCCATATGACCTAACCTAATTTTCCACCAAGTTGGGGAAATTCGACTGTAAGTGTAACAGCTTTAAACGTGAAATTGGCACGTGTCCAGGAAATGTGGCTCACGCAACGTCATCGGCTTAATGTCCAACCTAAATTACAACCCCCCTTTCTCCCCCGAACTACAGACTTTGTGAATTACTGTTCCGTGTGAGCTTTAGATGGTATAGCAGTAGACATTGTGTAACTGCTGTTAGTTTTTTACTTTCTCATTTTTGTCTCGTAGTATAAGAAGAAGAAGTTGATGAGGGGTAACGATTCTAAACGTTTTTTGATGTCTTTTCCATAGAGAGGAAGAAAATGTGTGTGGGGGGGGGGGTTAGTGAGGAGAAATCGTGCCGTATCGTTCACGTTCCAAATCCCCGCGTGTACGTACATTCCACGTAGCTCCTATAATAAGCACGAGGGCTTTGTAACTAATAAGCAATAACTAATAAACAGCAACAACTAGGTGTAGGTAGTAGGAGTAAATTCGTTTTACGATCTTGCACACAGACCATAGCAGAGATTTGTTTGTAAGGTGTAAAGTGAGGGTACACGGCAAGGGGACACCAGGCACGTATATTATCCACCTCTCGTAAGATATATATATATATATATATATACACACGCTTAATGTACATAGGTGGCTTAGTTGCTGGTTCTGTATTGGAGCACATAGCCCAACACACGTTCAAATGCGGGGCCGGCATCAAGGCGCCGCTCCGGCTTCGCCTCCGCGCTCGTATCCAACCCCTAACTTAAGCCACCTTCGTTTTCTCCCCCCGACAACCGCGACGCCACGAGGAACTGCTGCGCGCGACACCCGATCAGCTGGTCGGCCGCCTGGACGCCGTCCAACCGGGTTAGTTAAATCTCGTTCATCCTCATCCCCCGCCCTCTGATATGCCCGCGGTATAGATCATCTCGCGATTCTAATCTGCGTACGCGAGAATTACGTCACTTGTCACAACATCAATTAAAAAGTTGATGAGAGATAGAGAGGAAACGGGGAAATTTAGAGGGATGGTTAACGGGGTTAACGGTCAATTGAGCGGGGATAGGGAGGTAGGGATTTTAACCATTTACGGACGAGTCTTTCCCAGTTTACAATGTTCATTTTTTTTTGCAACTAGTTGAATTTAACTAGTTACAATTTCTTTCTGAGTATAATCGACTTTTCAAATAGTTATGAACAAATTTAATTAATTTTCGTATCACGTACAGTTAATTCACCAGATTTTTCAACACTTCTTATCAACTAGTTGATTGAATATTTGTCACTAATGACGCGTTTGTATTGATGTAACAAGTTTGCAATATTTTTTAGCTAGTTGATGGAATAGTTTTGGCTGAAGTCAATTTCTAATTGAACATATTTAATTTTTCAACCCTGTTTCCGTTATTATTCAACTAGTTTTATGGAGTAGTAGTTTTATGGTCAACTGTTTCATTTGATAGCTGTGACTCAAGTCGAGATCTCTTTCTGACGGAAGTGGATTTTTCAACAGTTGTTCAACATTTATTGACTAGTTATGATTAAAGTCAATTTTCATTCAAATTTGATGAACATTTTCCACGGAGTTGGTTGAATATTAGTGACTATATAGTCGCCGTATACAAATACGTATCCAGTTTTCAACATTCTTTTACCAGGCAGTGAAGTATTTGTGACTAAAGTCAACTTATAACTGAATATAGTTGATCTGTCAACATTGCCTCGATTATTATTCAATTAATTACGGAGAACTATTGACTTAAGTCAACCTACTTCCGAATCTAATCGATTATTTGCAATTCTCCAAGATTTGTTCAACTAGGTACTAGTTGATCTTCGAAATATGACTATAAAGTTATTCTATCGATTCAAATCGATTTTTCAACACTTCTTCAACTAGTAATCGGAATATTCAAGATCAAAGTCAATTGCTTCTCCATTATCATCGAATTTTCGTCGCTCTTTTAACTATTTTCAAACTAGTTGTGGAATAGTGACGAAATGAAACCAGCTTATTTCTGGACCTAGTCGATTATTCAAAAGCTTCCAAAATTTATTCATCTAGGCGATTAGATATTTTCTACTTTTAACGAACACTTGTACGATTCCAGTTTAATGTTCAATACAAATTTCAACTAGTTGATCGAGTAGTTGTTGACTCGTGTCAACTTCTGTGCGAATTAGTTCTACTTATCAAAACTATTTCAACTAGCCACATTAGCACGTTTGAATATAGACAAATTCGGCATAGTTGCCGGTCAACGATCACTAACGTCAGCTCAATATTATGTTCAACTAAATAATCCACCAGGGTCACGGAGAAGTTGATGAACAAAAATCAACTTCAACATTTTTCGGGAATACAAGTAAAACCAAGCAAATAATCAAGACTAGTTTCAACCACGTGATTATTCACTATTTCACAGAGAACGTCACGTGCTTTATAATCCGGTTCCCTGACGTCTGAGCAAATTCAAAATTTTTAGTGATCGAATGACATCGTAAGAATGTACAATGTTGCCCAAAGTTTCTGATAAGTTTATTGAATAGTTTTATCGGTTGGTCGTTTCATGGTATAAGGGAACACTTGCAGTTTGGAAGATACCATGTACGTTTCTCTATGTACTATAGGTTCGATATTGATCGTTGAAGAGGACAAAGAGGAGAAAAGTGAACGTCTGAAGTGAGGAGCTTCGTTCGGTTCGCCCTTTTCAAACCCAGTATATATACCTACCGCGTATACCGAACCGAAAAAAAGGTCGTTATTTGGATCATTTCGCACGTTCGTGGAGGGGGCCGTCCCAGTACCTACCCGGGAATCCTTGGCATTTGATTGAAAATTTCTGCCGCGACGGAATGAGACCGACCCCTCTCCCGGTACGAGTCCGGTATTCATCCAATCCCACACCCTAAATCGAACCCGGAACCAACTCGACTCGACGATCCTCTGGCACCGACGTATAATAACAACATTTATCACAAAATCTAATCATTCGAGGACTCGACTACCGTGTCAATGACTGGTATTTAAATGTCGACCACATTATCGTTACACGCGCGCCTCTTCAACCCTTCATCGTATCGACATTATACAGACCGAACGCATGACGCCGAAGACATTCCAGAGGCACCATATTCCACGACTTACCTGAAACATAAATGAGTAAGTTTTGCGTTAGAGGGTTGCCGTGTTTATGAAAGGGGGATGAATGGCTGTTTCAGGATATACATAATCTTCACTAATATCCATTAGCAGACAACTGTTATAAGTAACTATTAATATCGCTTTCCCCAATTTCTAGAGAAATCACGGGGTCTAATATATCTTAAACCCCCAGAGCCCGAGGAGCCTGCCACCCTTAGACCCTACCTACTGTATCTGTCTGGTGAGCGGTAACTCGAGCTAAACTTTTGATAGCTAATAATAAATTAGAAACACGAGAAGAAGGAGGCTCGCTCTGGCAGTGGTTGGTGTAGTGGCGTGGTTTATAAGCAGGAAGACTTGAAATTTGAACTTTACTTGGCACGCAAGGTACGAACGTACGAACCTCGTTACACTAATTATTATTTAAATCCCCAGCGCCACAGTATATCAAGCTTAGCGAGGGCGAGCCAAGATGTGCATACCTTGCTCGACACATCATCGCATTAAGGTATAAGAAGCTAACCGGACCGGAGGAGATACTTTGCTCTGGGGAAGAAACTGAATTTTTATTACCAGTATCGAAATCAAAGTAAGAGCAGCTATTTGACCTAAAAAAAAAATAGAAAATAAAACTTTTTGAGGCAAAGTAGCAGCCAAGGAAGAGAAACTCTCGTCTGATATTTTCGAGGGTGAAACAGCAGCAGCTTTGGAAGGCGAAAGTAAAAGGAAAAGTAAAGGGCAAAGGATCATTTTACAATTTCGTTTAATTAAATTTTCATCTCAAAAGTTTTAAACCAAAGTACTTCCTCTCTTATCTGAAAACCCGACACCGGGTGTGTTTAACGTCCGATCGAGAACTTGAGTAAAGAAATAATAGTCAAACTTGATTTGTTTCAATTCACATTCACATTATCCCGCGAGTGGTTTTCAAGACAAGACAAAATTAACGGCGGCGATGAGCACCAACCACTGCTGCTTGCTTCTCAGGAGGGTAAATTCTCCTCGTTTATAGTCCTCAAGCAATAATCGTATAACGAAGGGTCAGGAAACTAGGGAGACAGGGGACAGGCACTCGATGGTCCTTCCGGGCGAGATATGCACGCACCATTATCTCCAATTATTATCATCACCGCAGAGGTGACGACGTCCTCATCCTCATCTAAGGCAGACCGTGTTTTTCATATTTTCTCGACCAAAAGTCCCTTCAAAGTCCCTTAATAATTCTTCGAATGAGGGCAGAGCATTTGCTAGTGGCTGGTGACTCTTATCGGTTCAATGTCTGTAGGAGGAGTGTATCTACTCTAATGTAATGAACTCGCCCGTCCAGCTGCCCACCCTTAGCTTCGACCTCAGCCTCAGCCTCGTGTCCAGTTCAGTGTAGTCTGACTAACCCTCTCCGGGTTTTACGAGCCAGTCCGAGATGGTGCCTCCCTCAATCCACTCCGGTGGTATTAGATTTGCCACACGTATACCAGGAACGACGGTAAAGCGAAATGGAAGATATCCACCACCCAGAGGAGCAAATTGGTCGGGGTGAATAAAAAATTGGAAAGAAAATGGGGATCGCAGAAACCTGACCTCAAGAAATCTCTTCTACTCTCAATAATCACCGGAAAAAAAAAAAAATAAAAGCCAGGAGATACTCCAAATATTTTAGAAAATGAATACGTTTTTCTACTCTTAAATGTGATAAAAAATTACCCCTCGTGTTCATTAAAACGGAGTCTCAAAGTTTGCTGAGGTTGTTTTACTTTTTCTTTCCTCCTGTGTGAACCGCGTCCACTGTGTGTATCATTAGCTCTGCACGGAGAATATACGGGCGATATAAAGCCAGTGGAATTTCTGCAACGTGCATAAGCTCCGTAATTAGCTTCATAAATTGTGCACCACCTACGCCAGACCGAAGCAGCGTCGCTCCTGTTGCTCGATGCATCGGGAGAATACGAAGGATCACCGACTCCTCCGAGCCTCGTGAACTTGTTCGAGGTGGCATCAAGTCATGTAAAGAAGTCGTTGTCTTTGTCCTCTTGGTCTGACCAACCCCCTCGATTGATCACGTCCGAATAAGTCCAGGGAGGTTTTTTTCCTCAGAAAATAGTGAAAGAAGCAGGCCTCTGGAAAGCTGTGCGGCAGTTAAGGGTCCAATAACAGCAATCCAGTGTTCCTGGGACGGAAGGGGACGCGGGCATGGCTATAGTCGTTACCATTACCACGGACCAAGGACCAAGGGCCAGCAAACCGTCTGGCTTTATTATGTCCTTGGCCAACACCTCCGTGCTCCTACCACTATCGAATAAGGAAGGAAGTTGGGAAGGAAGAGACTAGAAGTGAGGCATGGCCGGGCACACCAAGCTCGGAAACTCCAAACGGCCCCGACTTCCCTTCTCGCCCTGGGTCGACTGCTGGTGCTCTCGAAGTATCCTCGGAGGGACATTTCATTCTTTTCAGAATGATCGCTCAGCAGTTGAACCGTAACACCGGAGATTCAGGAAACCGTGATAAGCCTAATCACTGCGATAACGAGGAACTCTGACCATCGACAAATACTGGTTTCAACTAAGAATTTCAATCAACGCTCAAACTCCTCTGCAGACCATCAAGAGATACCATCGACTTAACCACTCCTTCCCACCATTCAATGTTACTTCGAACGAAGTTTACATGACCTCAAGGTGTTGCAAAATGGCTTTGAACACCTTCGTATTACTAATCAACATAATACGATGTTACTTCAAACGAATGTACACAATTTCAAGTAACTTTGAACAACTGGAAATGGGTTTAAATTACTTCAAATGACTTGGAATGTCTTCAAGTTACTTTTCTGCTTCTGCGTGATTAAACATAACATCATGACATGACAACAAGTTACTTCAAATTACTTTAAATGCTTTTATATTACTTCTTCACACGGTGCAATGTCACTTCGAACAAATATAAACAATTTTAAGTAACTTTAGACAATTTGGGAGTGATTCAAAATTACTTCAAATATCTTCAAGTTACTTTTCCGGATGATGAAATGTCACTACGGGTCAATATTACTCCAAATTATTTCGAACGACATCATAATGACTTCGAGTCACTTCAAATGTTCCAAAGTTCATTTTCAACATGACTGAATGTTGTTTGATTTCTGAGATAAATTTACATAAATTCAAATAATTTTGGATGACACGGTGATGTCTTGACAGTACCGTGACTTACTTCTCATTGCTTTGCGAAGTTCCAAGACTCGACATAACTAATTATAGCACGAATCAACTCTACTACATGATCAAATATAACTTTGCACAACTGTACATGACTCTCGCGTAATCTGTACACGGTTTATCTTCTCGATTTAGGGAGAGTGGGTATCTTTTGTGCATGGATCCTGCGATCCCCTCGTGAATGAGAATGGTGCCAGCATAAGAAGAGGATGACATGAACGGCTAGGGAAATCTGTGCTGTTTGCTCTCATCGCGAGTTCGATGGTGAACGGGGGTAGTACGGGTGCGAAATTGAGAGGGCAATTGCGGGGCTTTCTCTCTGCTTCGTAATACTTCCCGAAGGATGAGAGAACAGCCCGTAATGCCTGCCGTTACGTTCAGGCTCGAGATCAGGATCAGGTTCAGTTTCAGGTTCTTCGGGACCGCCGTGATGGCGTGCGGAGTTCACGGGGTGCTCTCTCACCCCGAGCCAAGAAGGGGAAGTAAATGCCCCATGAATGAGCGATGAGCCCTGGGGCCAAGACGATCTAACCCTCCCTCCCACACCCCTAACTTAACCCCACCGAGAATTCGAATCGGATTTCAACTCGTGCCGTAGCCAGAAATCGTGATCGGACTAGATTCCTCCTCGCACTGTTTTCTTTCTCGTCTTCGAGACTTTGGGAGAAAAAAAATCTGAACGAATATTATTCCAGAAATCGCAGCATCAACCTCCGAGTCGATTAGTTACAATTCATAGTCTTCAGGCTTCATTCAACCTTTTGTTCCCATTAGAATCAATCCAATAAATGTAAAAAAAAAAATGGAGTGGGAAGAAAATCATGTATAGGAGACTAGAATTGACACATGAAAGATTCATGCCACGATGTGCAGTTCTGAACGAGGTTCTTTTTGTCATCAGAATGCAGCGGAGCATGGGCACCACGTACAGAGATAAACCCGTAGGGGGATGCAATTGTAGGGTCGTCTACCACTGATTAGCTGACCGGAAACGAGATGGGTGGGAGGGCCCTCGACGACGATCCATAAAAACCTATCCTCACCGTCTTTACGCCGATCATGCAACGAATCCCATTCTTTCAAGATCGAACGAAAAAACCCGAAGAAGTTCTTCAGAAATATCTGTGTAACTTGACAGTCCCAGATCCAATAAATTAATTCGTGTCATCAAAGTTATACACCCGTTAGAGAAAAGAAATCTGAACAATTTTACACAGAAGAAGAAGACGACGAAGAAGAAGAAGAGGAGCATGGTGAGGAATAAAATGGAAGATGCTGGGTTAAATTTGGGGGTTAGAGGGGAGTTACTGGATCGAATCTTACCACCACCCAACGAGACCAAAATACTTGTAGGTGGGAGATAGAAGAGGAAGGGGTCGGACAGAGGCCACTTGAGATTTCGGACGCGCACCACGGCCTTTTCTTAACCTCTGCCTGGTCCGCGTTTTTTAACACGGAATCTTTTCCGAACGAATCTAACCCACCCACGTTTCTTATTCTCTTTTTATTCCAATCTTTCGCTCTCTCTCTGTTTCTCTTGACTCGATATCCGAACGATTCGAAACCGTCCCAATAGCTGAGATCAACTCAAATCACGGATCGGATAAAATAAAGAAGAAAAAAAACCGCTGCGATAGAGACTTCTGCTTCGTATTATTACAGGAGGTAGGAAAATAAAGGTCTTGGAAAAAATTACTGAATACAAAATAAGATTCAAAATTGAATAGAAATAACCTGTTTAACACACAAAGGAGATAATTTTGTGGGTAGAGGTACCATCAAAACTTGAAAAGTACTTGTACCGAAATTCTTCCAGGTTTCAAGTGTTTAATTTAAATATTATTTCTTGTTAGGCCAAAATTAAGGCACCCTTAGGGGCGCCTCCGTGAAGAATAAAATATGTCAACCCCAAGCAAAGGGGTGCTGATAAAACTACACGAAACGCGTCGTCCTGCGGCATGTTAAAGTCGTACCAATTTCCGGGTTTTCGTTTTAGGTACGTCCAAATACTTTTTTCGATTCATCTTTCTACCCCTTGTGTGTACATCGATAGATCCGGGATCTCTTTTTTCGTTTCACGTAGGATCCATGTAAATTGTAACAAGATAAAACGGAGAAAAAAAGTGTAAAAATGGATTAGCCGAGGTGGAAAAATACAATGCAGATGTTACGGTGCAAAAAACAGCGGTTACTATCTATGTTAATTAACGGAGGGGTCGGTTGGTCGGCTGGTTGGCAGCCTGGCAACCAGGAATCGCGGGGTTCTTCCGTTCGCTGTAATTACCATGCGCTCGCACCTGCCTCACGTGACGTAAGAGTTGTAATTAATTACGCAATTATTTCCCCAACCTGAAGAGCAGGCTCGACGATAACCCTCGGCCGTTTGTTTTTGCGAGGTGGGACACATCGCCGCTTGAATCATTCGTGGTAAAAATGATTCCAAAGTGATTTATTCTTCTGCACCGGTTATTGACGGGGGGGGGTTGCCGGATAGTGAAAGAAAGTTGAAGAGAAGGCACACGTGAAAATATACACCGTCGTGATGATAAATTCTAAGGGATTGAAGAGCTTGAAGCTTGGCTATCCATCGCCGGGGTCTGAAGAAGAGAAACTTACCCCTGAAGAATAAGAAGAAGAATAGGAGTATAGGGATGAAATTACGTCGTTTGAATACAATATGCTTTCTATTTCTCGGTAACTCTTGCGAATGTAACCCACGACCGATCACTGGTCTCGCATAGATATACGTTTTCCGAAGGAGGCATGAAAAATGCATCGGGGACTCTCCTGGCTCCGCTTTCACGCTTCTATCTTCCAGAACAGCCATTACATTTTTCAGATCAAAAAGTTCAGAGGTGGGGTTGGGTAGGTAGGTAGGTATACTGTGTACATCAAAAATAGCTTCGCTCATACCAATTCCCAATGCACCTTGCTCCACCTCCAACCTACTATAACTTCTCATACAACATTCCAATATAACACTCGGAGCGAACCCTTTTCTGTGTGAAGAAAAAAAGAAACTGACTGGAGATTCATCGTGAATTACTGGCGATATGGTTGTGACATGGTCACAAATTCGTGAATTACTTGCGACATGGTTGTAACATGATTCCAAATTCATGAATTACTTGCGACATGGTTGTAACATGATCACAAATTCGTGAATTACTTGCGATATGGTTGTGAAAAGATAAAAAAATTCGTGAATTAATGTAACATGGTTGTGAAATGGCCATGAAATACCGTGACATGTTTTTAAAATAGTATGAAATGGTAATTTCACAACGATATCACTAGTATTTGATGATAATTTATTTCATAACCATATCGAAAGTGATTCGTCGTCATTTTACCACAGTCATGTTGCAAATGACTGGTAATGAAATACGATAAGATGGTATGAAATAGTTGTGACATGATATTTCGCGATAGTTGCCCCCTCGGTTGAATGTCACGTTTTTCACATGTTCGGCGAAGCTGGCCTTCTGGTGTCGATTGTAGCGGAAGTGGTTGATCACGCGACTCGAGTGCGTACGCGGTACATAGTACCCTATTCCTCGAATCATAATGTAATATGGATAGTGTAAACCGTGCGGTATACCGAACACGTCATGATCGTTGAATCCTTGCCGACTGCAGTCTGGGTCGATGTAAGGGGACCCCGAGGGTCGTCAGGACACGCGATATTCTCTCCCAGTGAGTCATTCCGCGATGTTATTCCGCTCGACGATCATAAGAGATCCGGAGATTTTCGAACATGGTATTCCAAATCCCAGGTAGAATGGCAATTAACGCTCAAGAGACGAACGATTAGTTGTATAGCGGGTCGCTTACAAATTCTGTCCTCCGTCCCGCGCACAGGTCGGAGGCTGGGGGGAGCCGAGGGTGATAAGTCGCTTCGTATAATTGGTTAATTAATCACCAAAGGGAGCCCGCAAAGAGGACTTTGGCTTTTCAGCTTCAGATATCGATCTCCTAAAACAAAGCCTTTGGGAACCTCTACCCAGATACGTTACTGGGTCTGCAGAGTGGAGTTAAACAAAGGATCAAATGCGACTAGAATAACAGAATAACAGTCGACCACATGGTCTCGATTTTATTTCACAGGACGTTTCTCTTAGTTTATATTGCAAAACTCCCCAAGGCTCGGAATGGCACAACTGTTTACGAATCCAACTACCGGATAGCGGAGGTATTACCTTGACTTTAGGGCTGTTTGCCAACTGCACGAGTCTCCGTCGCCAATCAAAACGTCTGTCTGATTAGAGGGCCTCAAAGCTCATTAACTATCAGACCAATTAACTCGAGATCCCTCTCATCTACTCATCATGAGTGACTTTAAAACTCGAGCAACTGCTCTTGCAAAACGTACAAACTGATTATCCTTTTTTTTCGTATCTACTTTTCGCACTAGAACGAGAAAACTCTAGTTTCCACTTATATCAAATGTCGTTTACTTTCCGTACTTGTCACACAGATTGATTCGATCGTTTACTCAGGATGAAGTAAAATTGTCGACAGATAGAAGGAGAAGAAAAAAAAAAATGAGGAAGCGAATATTGTATAAGAGAATTCATCGCACGCGCGACTAACTTTTGATGGCTCAATCTTGGAGCATCAGGAGGCACTCGGTCCGTTCGGACGACGGGGGTAATGTCACAAAGTAGGAAAAACTTTTGAAACAATTCTAGGACGTGCCGCAGAGCCTAATATGTTTCGTATATCCAGGTTCTCCTTCGTCGGCACCTCCTCTTCTTCGGTCCAGAGTACACGAAGAGCGTTCAAACTCAATCCCACTTTCATAAGTTCGGTAAGTTTTCCCAAAGAGAGAGAGAGAGGTAGGAAAAGCCAAGGACGTCTAATGGCCGCACGTCGTATGCTCTGCAAATCCTAGCCAGTTTCTGGGCTCCAGAACGTCGAGGATCTTGAGTCGACTGGAGTCTGTCCTTCGTGCCGTTGGCACATCAAGCCATGCTACGTCTACAATTTAGTACATTTCCACCATCCTGTCAAAATAGTCTCCAGTCCCATACCACCTTGCAGAACCACCGTCAAACAGACTTCAGGGGACTAAGTTTATAATCCAACTCTCTACACCAAACTTCGTGACAACTCAAATTACACAACTGAATCCACAATTCTCTTCTCAGTCGTCTTACTCTTATTTTTATCAGCTTTCGTACAAATCCACAATCTACCATCTTCACCAAACCCCCCCCTTCCCGAAAATCCCGGGTCTATATTCGCCTATTAAAAACGTGGTAGTGCGTCAACCGCGCGTCTGATCGATAGAGGACGAAAATACTTTTTGGACGTCCGACAGCGATAGTCGAATCACCGTCGGTTTTATCAGGCGAGCCCATAGGAACAGGGCTCCTGCCGAGCATCGATCCTCATTTTTATAGTTTCTTTTGTAATTTGAAACGAAGAGAGAGGGATAATGAAAAGCAGGGGACAACGAATGAAATTTTATCTCTCAGGTTACGGGATTAGCCGATTTTAAACAACACAGTTTTAAATTATTTCATTACTTGATCCAGTAATTTATATACTAGTCGCGTAAATCTGGCTCGTGGAGGGAGAAAAGGCATTTTCTTAGTAGGAAAAGGTCCTTGCGGTAATCTTTCTCTGAAAGGAGAACGAAGAGAGAGAGAAAATTGCCACCAGGTGATAATTTAATCCTACAGAAGTGAGGGAAAGAGAGTTAAAGAATTAAAAGTTTTTCACAGTGCATCCAGCAGCGGTGAAATTGGAGGTGAATATGAAAATCCACAGGACAATGTATGGAGGATAATAAAAGTGAGACAATAAATGCAGAAGTAGATGAAACGGAGAAAGAGAACGAAAAGGTAAATAGGTAGTGGCTAAAGAGATCCAGCTGCCGACGTAATTAATAAATTTGTTTCGCTTCCCGGGGTTCACTAACGTAAACATTAGAATTGCTAATTCACTGAAATACGCTACTGCTGCTGATGCTGATGCTGATGCTGATGCTACTTATCCTCTCTGCTAGCTTTCTTCTCTTTTTCGCTTTCTCGCTCTCTCAGCCGGCAAACTTTCCCATAAGGCGTCAGACCACTCCCAACAGTTTGAGTTCCTCGAATCCCTACTTCCGGAAGTACAGGAAACACCCACACCCTAGCCACTTCCGACCACGCTGCCTGAGACCCTTCTGGGTACAAATAACTAATTTCATACTGGACGAGCTTTTTGAACACTCCATAGTGAGCGTCGATCATACCGAACGTCATTCATAACGGGAAGAATGAATTCCGACCACTTCAGTACAGAAGAATCATTATAGCGACTGTTCACGTCCGGAGGGACCAACTTCAGAGCACATTGGTACATTTTTATGATCATCCAGGCTAAAGTTGATCAAGTTCCTGTCCTGTTGTGCAGACAGGATTGTTGGATGATGGTTCAGAATATGACAAAACGGAGCGAAAGCACTGATGTCCATTTTAATGATCATCCATGCCAGGAAGCTGAAGATTTGAGCACTTAGCATTGAGAATGACGAAGATTTGAGAAATTCTATGCAACCAGAATAACGAGATACTTGAGTGATGAAGTAGCACATTAGCATCTCAGGTCCGAAAGGTTTTGTGCATTTTCACGATGATGCAATCCGAATTAGAGCACGTATGCGCATTCCGATGATGACCCAGACAACGGCAGACTGAATTTCGAATATTGCACGATGATCGATCAAGTTCCCATTATAGTGCTGCAAAACAGACATTCTCATGATAGCTGAGACCAAGTTTCTAGTACCATGGTAGACTGGAATGATTTTCGAGAGGGTTTGAAGCAGGATTAAGAAGACTGAACTGCCTGCAGTGATGTGGATGATTGTAAGACTATCTCACGATACTCTTCCATCAAGTTTTTCTATTGAAATGTGACATCATTAGATGCAGACTCCATTTTGGTAAGCGTGTGCCATTCCGCACAAGTGGTTTCCGGCTCATAGGACCCTGGAGCCTTTGGGTATAGATAAAACGAGTAAGAAAAATATAAAGATCACGTAGGTAGTAATACGTGTATGAAAATGTATAAATTTTATTTTTCAAGTAAAATAAAATGGTAAACGTAGCGTGAAACGCCCTCCTATATCCCGCACACAGTCTCAGCCTCGGAGCCTCAGCTACTGCAAGCTTTATATCTTCCATGCAATACATTTCCTCTTCTACCGTTCCCCACTGGTGCAGCGTGCAGCTATGGTCCCTCTTTCCATATCTTCATCCTTTCTCTCTTTCCATCAGCCCCCATCCACCATCCCTCTCAAAACTGGATGCGCATTTTACGTTTCACTCTGTCTTTCTCTTCAGAGTCTGGAGGATGAAGAAGGGGTTAGAGGATGAGGCAGGATACCGTGCTGGTCGAGCTCACTCGGGCACTGCAAATCCCCAGCCCAAACAATATTCAACTAAGTTTCCGCTAAATTCGGCATTCTGGTGGCACCGCGGTGCACTGTGTACCGCAATACCATCTCCCACACCCATATCCACGCAGAAAAGGACAGGTTATACACACATAATAGAAGGAATAGGATGATACGAAATAGAATACGACGGTATATCTCGCTCGGGTTCACTCTGCTGCTATAACCGAGAGAAAACCAGGATTCCGGAAAGGGGAGGAAGAGGAGGAGGACTTATAGAATCGCACAATGGTACTCCTCGAAGTTTATTACTGAAAAATAAATAACCGGAGACAAAGTTCTGCGGGAAACTGGACACCGAGACGAACATACGGTTATTCGGTTGTCATCAACCGTCTTTATCCCATTTGATAAAACGCCCTCGTTTCGTTTTCGGTTTTCTGCTGGTATGGTGGTGGCGAGCGGCTGAGGTCCGGGGTGGTGGTGCAATGCGACAACTAATGAACCATCTTCCGAGAGACCCTCGAACTCCCAGGGGACGTGACGGCGCAATGCAGTAGCCTTTGACCTTTTCTCTCAGCTCTTTACTCGCCGCTTCCCTCACCCTAAGGTCTCAATTCTCTGGGTGTCCCGAGACTCTAGATTCGTTGCTATTCGGAATTCGGTATACCGAGGTCCTCCACCTGCACCCAGACTCGTTTTAAAATCACCGAACGTCCTTCTCGGTCGAGGGTGGAAAAGAGAAGGAGAGGGCAGGGGTAGGAGGCAGTGTCGTCTATCGACTTGTTGCCCTGGACACGATCATCGTCCACCCTAAAAACTGATCCCGGATTTTTCCAATCGGTAAACTTGTAGACGATGATCGTCGGTCGGCGGTCACAAAAGGAGCTTTTTATTGCCTCAACCCTTCTCGCAGAAGCGCCTGCACAAAATTCAACGTCTGTTTCTCGTCGTTGAATCTTGAGTTTTATTTGGCGTTGGGGAAGGGTAGTTTAGACTTTACCGTTTATTTCATTTTTTTTTTTGTTTGTTTGTTTCATGGTTTGAGGAATTTTTTCGACAGCGTCATCAGCTGTGCCAATTATTATCCACCGTACATAATCGGTAGAGAAACCGAAAGCGGAGTATGAAAGCGTTGAATTAGCCGAAGACACGGGGGGGTGTTCAATATTTAGCCAAATTGTGGGTGCAAAAGGGAGTCTAATTTTCTCACTGCAATGCGGGCCAAGAGACTAGAGAAACAGCGGGGGAGTGAAAAGTGGAAGTGGGTTGGGAGAGGGGAGTTTGTACTCCGGCATTCGATTAATTATAATTTAAGTCACGCGCCTCCAGAGAGAAGAGAAGAGAAGAGTCGCGAGGGTGAATTTAGTCAGGTTAAGAAACGCCTGGAAAATAGTACGCGGGGAGGATTTAGGGCGCCATATTGTCCCTTAGTTCTTTCTTTCTTTCCATTTTCTTCTTCTTCATTCTTTATTATTTTTTATTTTTATTTTTTTGTTCACCAAAGGATTTATGTACTTTGTAAATAAGTATGAGATATAAATTACTTTTACCCTCATAAGCGCAACGGGGTTGTTTTCAGCTTCTACTTTACGTTTCATCGCAATCTTCCTTTTTTTTTACTCAACTCTTTCAAGTAACTGGAAAATTGAATTGAAATTCATGTCACTGCGGATTATTAATGGCGTAAAATTTGTCCTCGAGGAAATTAAAATTATTTTTTATGCGAATCTCAGAAATTCCTCAAAATGAAACACGATCGAACGTTTTATTGAAAATTTACCGTTCTCAGAAAACGATGAGAATTTTGCTCAGATATTTTCACCGACTTTCATCAAAGTCTCGCAAATTTTTCCGTAGCTCTTGATCCTCTACTGTTTGAAATATTCTGAACATAAATTTTCTGGAGGATTTTCCCAATTTCTTGGGTGAAAACTAGTGTGTCAAAATTTATTATTAATCGTAAAATTGACTGTCGTATAAAATTTTTCTGCTCCGATTGAAAAATTTGTGAAATTTTTTATTTTTTTCTCGTTTTCCTATTTTCCCATTACCCTATCTTCCAATTACGTTGGGGCCTCCCCATGACCCAGTTTCGGCGTAAGCACATAGGAAAATGGTAAAAGCGGCGTGTGTCGAGGTGGGAAACGGTAATTGATCGTAAAAAGCGTGGCAAGGATTTCGGAATATCGGTTTCAGGTCTGTTGATACGTTGGCACAATATTGATTCAATAACGGTTGAATTCTTTGCCCGCTTTTGTAGAATACGGGCGGGGTCGGGCGTGGCATGCCGGCTCCGTTTCATCCTTTGTATTTTCGGTCCCCGGTCCTACAGAAGACCAAGGGCGAACTACACAGAGCCTCTCCCACCGAATTTCTCTTCAAGTTCAGAATAAGCCGCGAAATTTTTCTCGTCAAAAAGAACGTAAATCGTTCTAAATTCCCCGAAAAATCGAATCAACAAAAAAGAAAATCTAATATCAACGTCATTTTCAGTGAAGTACAGAACCCGGATTTCTTTCTTGACTTGAAGCAACTCCCGGAGTCCAGTCCAGGCCCGATATCGCAAAGGCCGAATTCAATTACTCGGTGAACAATAGGGGCTGGGTGGGGTCCAGGGTCGTGATTGTTTGCCAATGCTGGGTACAGAGTCGTGGATCAGCAGGGGGAAACGTCGCCCTTGAGGGGTGGTTCGGTTTCGGGTTCGATTCCATATTTTCCGTTTGGCAACCGGACGTTGAGTCCCGGCGAGAGGTAAAACTACGAGTAAATGGAGAAAAAAAAACCAGAATCTGACTAGTACTCACTTCGTTTAGCAAATAAATCGACAAAAATGTCATTTCAATGGAACCAATGAATACATCGACGAATCACAACCCAATGAACTGCTCTCGCGCTATCCGACTGAACCGACTGAAACAACAAACCCCCGACCATATTGTCACTGCTTTCGACATACTCTTTTTTTTTTTGTTTATTAAAATTCCCCAGGGACGAACTTTAAAAAAATCGTAAAAATGTCTGTAAAAATCAGGACACACACTGTCACGTAGAAGCTTTGTCGTTGAAAGAGAAGAAAGCTGATTTCCCTTCGTGTGGGATTATCCTGCAAAAAAACAAAAACGACCGCATAAAAATTATCGTTTCCCAGTATTAACCCCGGTGTAGGAGATATGGAGGCAGGAGCTGATGGTGTAGCGTGGGGGATGAAAATGCAGTGGATACGAACTAATTGGTGGATTCTCGCGCGCCTAGTGGACCGTGAAGATTAACTGCCTCTTCCCGTCCCGCTTTGCGAGACTCTCTTCGTCTGGTACCCGATCCGAACTCGCATTGTATCAGTGTTGGTTACGGTGTACCGGTTCATTCGCGGAGAAAATAGAACGACGAAACAATATGAGGGAAACAAGTGACGCAAATAAATTTCCGATAATTTTCCTTGACAAGTTGCAGCATGAAAACGCAACGACCCCCCGCACGCTTTACTCCACGAACCACATGCTGATTCTATATCACGATTTACCCCAAGCATTTTCGGACAGGTAGATGGGGGAGGATGCTGTTTACGCAGAGTTTGTGCACTGTGCAATTTGACGACACAGCACACCCGAGTTTGGTCCAATTACACACCACAGAGGCCACTCAGTGGATGGAGGAACAAACTTTGATGTATTGTGCAAAATATGGATAATGAATGTCGCTTTCAAACCCCAAACGACTACGGGGATCGTAAGAGAGAAAAAGATCCTCGAAATGATGATCCCAGTGGTCAAAGAAGATTGATTTCATGGTGACATTATTCCGCAAATATAAGCCTCGGTTTTATTGCCCGGTTTTACCTCAATGAGAGGGTTTTGTGCGTATCAAGGAAGACGAAGTCAGAGATGCGTCATGGGAGTTGAGTGATCAGTTTGGACGTGTAATAAAACTGTGTGACTCATCCGAGAATGAGACGAAGATAAGTTTCCTCGATAAAAATGTCTTCTAATTATCCATCAATCATCGATTCAATTAGAGGGTAATCGTTCATCCGTAAATAAACTATCGTAAATCTTTCTCCTCTCCTCTACTTTATTTGCTAATCGTCGCGTGTCAAAGGTCAGAAGTGTCGAACCCTGACGTCATAGTCAGGATAGCCACTCCCTTGTGTGCTAGGGGCAATACTATCGCATATAATTAGCGTAAGGTTTGTGTGTGCGTGACGAAGGGTACTTTTTCCCTCTTTTTTTATTTACATTTTTTTTTTATTCAACATCACTTCACAGTTCCACTCCTTTCAAACTCAACGTACGACCAAGGGAGAAAGAGAGAGAGAGCTTATTATCCGTGCACACATACCCCATCATATCGTTACTCATACCTGGGCCTCCACTAGCCACGAGTAGTGCTTGCCAAGGGTGTGTACAACCAGGCCAGACCCAGACGGAAGTACGAACTCGGTTCTAGGCACAGAGCCCATTTCCTTGTTTGTATGAAGCTAGTGGAAAAGGGGAGGCGAAATTCTGAATGCTTATTAAATTTCACTGTCCTCTTCGCTTCTGGGAGGCCTTATCGTGTCCACATGTATAGATAACGAGAGGGTTACTCTTCTCAGAAATGTTGTGCCCTGTAACCATATCGTGGCAATTCAGAAATATTTCACATAATTTTGAAACCATTTCATAGTATTGCATAATCGTTTCACACCCATATCGCAAGTAATTCAGCGTAACTCCATGATCATATCGCAAGTAATTGATCGTCATTTCGTGATCATTTAACATCTATATCACAAGTAATTCATCGACACTTCATAGTCATTTTATATCCATATCGCAACTGAATTCATGATCACTTCGAAGTCATTTCACACCCATATCGCAAGTAATTGATATGATAAGTGAATTCCATGATCACATCGCAAGTAATTGATGATTATTTCATGGTTATTTTGTGACCATATCGCGAATAAATCATGGTCATTTCATGATCATATCGCAAGTAATCCATAGGGATTTCATGACCACATCGCAAGTAATTAATGGACACTTCGAAACCATAACACAAGTAACCTCATAGTAACTCCAAAATCATATAAAAAATATTCAATTATCATTTTACACAAATTCTTTTTACCATCTAGTACGATTTCATACTATTTTAAAACCATTTCATAACCATATCGCAAGTAATTCATGATTACTTTGTGCGTATATATTACTTTGTGTGAATGAATCAGGGTCATTTCATGACATGATGGCCACTTTTTTTCAGAGAACAAAATTCCCTGTTTTTTCCCTGACTTTCCCTGACTGGTTGATCAATTTTCCCTGACCAAATTTGAAATTCCCTGACATTTCCCTGATTCCTTGACCAATTTTTGTTTTCCCTGACATTTCCCGGTTTTCCCTATCCGTGGCCACCATGCATGACCATATCGCAGATAATTGATGGACACTTCAAAACCGCATCACAAGTAATTCATGGGAACTTCAAAACCGTATAAAAATATTTACAGATCTTGCATGTAACGCAAGCAGCTGATGCATTGAAAATGTCCTTCGTTATCTTAGTTTTCGTGCATTTTTTGATCTGAATCTCTGAATTTACATGCTGCGCTATTATTATTGCCATCTATGATTACACTACGAATCATCATTTGCACCGTGAAATCTACATTACCGAAATGTCCCTCGTTCTATTGTTTCTGTTCATTTATTTATTCATAAACTTTTTTTCACGCAGCGGTTAATTAACATGCTGCGCTATTACTATTGCCATCTATGATTACACTAAGAATCATTATGTGCACAGTGAAGTCTACATCACCTAAATGTCCCTCGTTCTATTGTTTTTGTTCTTTTATTATTTATTTCTTCAACTTTTCACTACGCACTTCCGTTGCATTACTTCCGTTGCATCGCTTCCGTTGCATCGCTTCCGTTGCATAATTTCAAGATTTGATCCCACAGACCTCACTACTGACTCGAAAACGGAAGCATTTTCAATGCTAAAAGGATTTTCAATGCTAAAATATTCAATATTAATTTCACACGAATTTTTTCACCATATCGTGGAATTTTATACTATTTCGTAACACTTTATAACATTTTGAAGACTGTCTCAACTGTTTCACAAGTGGAATACTCCCCTCGATAGAAACACATTTGAGTCTGAAACTTGACGCGAAATCGATGGATGGACACTTCTGACGGTCCTGAATCCCGAGTCTTCGATAACCGAAGAAGGAGCAGAGGGGCGAAGTGGGTTGGTTGAAATTTAAGTCTCGAAGCTAGTCGAGTCTGGTGGGTTCCTCTCGCACGCGAAATTTCTCAAGTTATGATTTACAGTCTGTACCGCGCCGCGGGGCTGCCATCCAGAAAGAGGTAGAGGTGGGTAACTTCCTAACAAGGCGGTTAGTTGCGGCTTAGCAACGCTATAAACGGGAAATATTGCCCAACGGTGTTTCCACGGTGGTTTTCCACCTTCTTCACATACGCAATGGGTGAGCATAGCACGGGTATATCTCTGAGAATAAGAGGCACGGGTGATCGATCGACAACTCTCGTTATCGTAAAATTTTAACAAAAATTTATTGCAACGAGTCCCGGGGTATCTATGACGGCGAATTCTCGCTCCTGCAGGTCCAACGAACCCAACTTTTCCTCCACCTACCCCCACGGACACTGAAGGCTAGTAAAAGTTCAAGTCTGAAATGGTCCGGTATCCGCAGACGTTTTACCCAAACCCAGAGTGGCGCACCTCTTGCTTCAGGCGGCAGATTAACCTGAGCAGCGTCTGCTCCACTCTGGACTGAAAAACTTTCAACTCTCATTAAAGACACGAGATTTCCACGTTTTTTTTTTTTTGCTTCCTTCACTTTTTCGAACCGAAAGATTAGGGAAAAAAGAGGGTCGAGACGCGAGACCACATTCTCCTTGATCAGAATTCGTGTATTTGTTCTTCTCTGTGGATCAAAATGCCTAAAAATAATTTCCTGCCTTCCAATTCCTCGAAAGTTTAAATCATTCATCATAGAATAATCGCTAATTAGACGATATGACACAGTGGTTACGGCGGAAAAAGTTTGACCGTTCAAACTGGAAGGTAGCTATCCTGCAGATATCCTCTGCGCCCGTAACGAGGATGAAATATTGCGATAAAAGCCCTAGATTAGTAACGCTAGTTAACTAATTAAACTTTACAACTTTGGGAACGGAATAAATCATGAACCTACGCTATACGCTGCGTAACTAGGTGACTGTATGGTATAGGGATTACCGGTCTATTGTACAATCTATGAATACGTTGCCTCCTAGGTGGACGCAATTTTTTTACGTAGTCAAAATTTGATATACCCTACCCTACCCTTTTGTGGGTTCCTCTTGAGCTCACGGAAGACGAATGAAAAAAAAAATTGTATCAAGGGGGGATATTCGTTCCCCTTTGTTATACTAGGTGTGCATAGCCACGTGTGTGCACAGTGCTGTTCGAAAATTGTCCTTTTTGTTCTCTTTCAGCCTTTAGCCAGCAGCAAGTCGATAATCATAATTTTTAATTACATCAACGTCTCGGTTCTGAAGAAAGTTATTATATTTCATCCAAGATCGTTTTTTATTTGTCATCCCTCGAATATAGGTAGGATATTTCATTTTACAACTCGACTAACCGATCACGATTTTCTTTATATCGAAATCTTGGATGGATGGATGGATATTTTATAGTCAACTATCTACCTGAGATACTATAATAAATTTTCATATCTACTCCCTCGCATGCTAGTTCAGAGTTTGTCATTCGAAACGTCGTTTTAACCATCTGAAACGATAATTTTCTACAGTTTGACAAAGACTCAAACCCTCGTTTCAGTCTATAATTAGATCAACTCGTTTATTTATCTACTCTACGTCACGTTTTAGAGTGTCTTTCTTTTCATGAAAATTATTTTCACTCAATTTATTTCAGGTTTTCTCATTTGAAAAATTAGCATATCTTCTCGCAATTTTTATCCTCGCTTTACAGTTTCAGAAATATTTTCACGAGCTGTTTACCACTCACTGAAATTTCGACTTACTTGTCCTACAAATTTTCTTTTCAATGAGCATAAAAATTAACTGATTTTTTCCGGTCGTTGAGAGAATTTTCTTCGATTTTTTCAAGTAGTTAACAATTTTTGTTTCAATCTTCTCGTCATTTGTTCACTAGTAGACAATTTCTCGCGACTTTTAAGTGATTTTTCAATAACTGAAGAATATTTCTGACTTTTCTAATTTTTTTTTCACTAGTCAATAAATTTTAACTCTTTAATTTCCCTAACTTTTCCTTCGGAGTTTCCGAGTTGATCGCAAATTTTTCTCAATTTTCTTTAGAGTTGCTCAACTAGCTGAACAATTTTCCGAAATTTACAGTTATAATTTTCCAACAACATGGAACAAATTTTCCTGACACTTTCCATCGGATTTTCCAAAGAGCCAATCAATGAATTTTCCTCAAATTTCCAGATTTCTCAGACATTTTTGAATGATCAAATAATTTTCTAAAATTTTCAAATTACTCAAGGTATTGTTTTCCTCGTTTGTGCCTGTGATATTTTGTCCTCACTTTTCTCATTTTGTTCATTTTGGGGGGGGGGGGGGGGGGTTGATTAAAATGCGGTTCTTGAATCGCAGCGCCCACCGGTGGCTATATCCATGGTCATAGTCATCGTCAACGTTCACCCCTCGGTGGTCGTCCTCGACGATGCAGTAGTGGAGCATTAATCACGCGACCAGGCCAAGAGCCATATCGCGTCCAATAGCCAGAACCCACGCGGCGTCAGACATCAGACATCAAACGCGAATTTGCTGCAGCGTGTGCGGCGATGCACTTGGTCGATTCGGTATTGAATTTCCCCGTCTATTGAAAAATTCTAACCGAGCGTTTAGAACGAATCGATCGTTTGAATTTTTTTTTACCGGTTCAAAACGGTGCGCTAATTCTGCGGACTAAAATTGGGAGATTATCGTTACAGTTATGACTGCCGTTCGCGCATTCCATTAGCACGGTGTTATCGAGCGCAGTATTGGCGTGATAGCGTTTCCCCGACAAATAATTGGAAGCCCAAACAGAGTAGTGGAGTTCTCTCGTACCTGATAGTTCGATAATTGGGTCTCTTATCAGCGTTTCAATGCGGGGTTTCTAACCAATGCACACAGACGTCCTGAATTATATGAATACACCGTCGTTCCCCTCTCCTTTGAAAATAATCTTTCCCTCAGCACCCACCCATCTGCACCGGAAATATCCTCCGAGCAGACACACAATTTTTACATCAAACATTATTTTAATTAAATTTCATCCGAGCTTGAAAAATGATCTGAATATTGCGAGGAAAATCTCAACGTACAAAAAGGTGACAAAATAATTCAGTGGGGATCGGAGCAAATTACGTCAAGGGAAATGTCATTTTTTATAATATTTTTTCGTTTCATTTCGATAGAATTTGTTGATTTTTCTTGTAATTCATGACGCGATGTCAGTTTGACTAAGGGTAGGGACATTTTGGTACGTAATCGATATAAAACGTTGGAGTAACGAAGCGACGGACGCGGACGGTGGACGGGGTAGGCAGCTGGGTCGTTATCAGCTGTACACCAATACATTTAAGGGATGATTGCGGTACGCGGTGTTAGTGGCATCGGGACCCAAGCGACGTCGCGTCGTGCCCGGGGGCTGGAAACGTTAATGCACTATACAGGTAGACGACGAGGCCCCGTAGTCCACGCGTGCATGTTTGCATTACGTTCCCAGCAGAATCCAACGTTGCAATACCCCCGAAAGCTTGCGATAAATTTAGCTAAAATCGCTCCTGCGGTCACACCGCCGGCTAAACCCGACTCGCATCGCTGTGTCACACCATGTGCCAACCCTTGACCAACCTACACGTATAGCCAAAACTATACCCATCCCCCCTGCCAACTAGCTGACCACCACCACCAAGCGAATTCGGTACCTGAGGGAACTGAATGACGTAATTATACCGAAGGTCGAGAAAAAGTACATTTTCAAAGGGTCTAATTGGTCGGAAATAAACTGACAGCATATCAGATTGAATTCACTGTTACGATCGAGTAAATTTTTTTTTCCAGAGTTGGTACCACGGAATAAACGGCAGATTAGTTTTGAAAGAATCGCGGAATGTGATATTGTGTGAATTTCTGACATTTTTCATCATAACCCGAATAGAATAATCAAGTGACATATTGAATAATGTGACATTGTGAGCTTTTATGAATCACGATTTAGCATCTGATAGTAACAGTTTAACATTGTGAAGACGATTTTTGACGATTCAAATCACAAACGACTCTGAGTACTTCCTGACATTAGCTCAAAACTCTTTGTACAGCATTGTGAATCTTTGATTTAACCCTAGCAACTATTACTTGGGGTCCAGATGACCCCAAATTCAAATTCTCCTTAATATTTCGTATAAAAGAAGCTCGAAACTGAACCTGTGGCAGCCGAGAAACAAAGTAAAAATATTTTTTCTCAAAGTGCGGTATCTCGAGAATACCCAGCAAAATTTTCCATAAAAAATATTTAAAAATTGCAGAAGTTGATTATTTTCAGTAAAACAAGTCACTTTTCTTGATTTCTTCGATTTGCGAATTTTTCACGAGGCTCGAATTTGATTTCATATCAAATACCCAATTCGGGCCCATTCTAGAGATCCTAAAGTACCTCCAGGAATTTTCCCGTAGTCAAATCGTCAACAGAATCAATGTTACAACGTTTTAAAGTGAGCTGGGGTCAGGCTGACTCCGTGTAAGTAGGTAATTGGGAAGTTTCAAGAGGTGTAAGTGACTAGAGTTAACATTGTGATCAAGAGTACTTGTGCTTTTGATCACAATCTGGAACAAATCGAGGACCAAATTCTAGAATCCAAATTGTCAACTGTGTAAAAGTGACAGTTTTACATTCGTGAAAACAATCACAATGCGTTTTTACATCACATTCAATCAGTGTTCGATCTTGTGCCGCTGAGCGAAGCATGAATCGTTGCTCAATTCTTTGAAGTAACAGTTTTACATTGCGTAGCATTGTTATATCAGTAAAAATAAAAATTTGTCATATTTGTGAAGTACGAATTACATTGTGAAACATTGTGCAGCCATTTGGGCAACAGAGTTTTCTGCAGCATCCCTATATAATCATTGTAAAGTGATTAACTTATATTCTTGTACGAGGATAAAAGCGGTATTTTTTGGGTGTTAGTATTACAAAGAGCAATGTAACCCCCCCAGTGATGGCGATGGTAGAGGGCGAGGATGGGGTAATATTTATCGACTATGGTACGAGAGGGCGGGTGGTGGTTTAATTTCCATAAGTATAGTAATATCGCCTCCCTTATTCCTCATCGCCCTTCAGGGTCCTACGGTAGCCGTGTTTTGGTTTCTACCCATCAGAGAGGCAAGATGAGTTAGTCTGGATCACGGTTTTCTTATTGTTATTTCTGGTTACAATATTAAACTTTTTTAGGCGGTTAAATTAATTCCACATAGGTAACGGAATTAATTTCTAAAAAGGTAGGTAAAACCTCGAATAATAAGGGCAACGCTGCGAGTCCACCGAGAAATGGGCTTATCGATCTCTCCCACCTCATTCTCGAATTTTTTCCAGACACAATTTATAGCGAAAATATTATCAGAGCAAAAAGTTTCACAGATGACTAGTTACACTTCCCCCCTCGCCGAGATTTTGACGATTCTACAGTAGCTTTGGACCGGGAGAACGGGAGCGGACAATTATTACGGTGTTATTGTTCCGCCCGGAATCGCACGCCGCATTGTATTCTCCTCTGCTCAACCGAGAAGGTGGGTGGAAGTCGGTCGACTCTGGTATTGTGCGGTACAAATTGTGCGACGGGATGAGGAGAGAAGTATAGTTCAGTTTGAAACAACAATTTCGAGATACTGTTTAGTTCCATAATTGCCATTGACGAAACGTCAGGGGCATCGTACCCCCCTAGCCCTCGACAAAACAGACTTCCCTTGTCTCCGTGTTACCCCCATTAACCCTTTTCTCCACCTTACCATTCACGGTCATGAACACGAAGAGCTGGAAGAACACCCCATACCATTGGCACCGATGTCAGAGGCGCCCGTAGGGACACTTCAAAATGTGACTGACACACAATTTCCTCTTTTCCGCGATCATCTGGAGCCGGGATATGGAATGACTCCGTGGCCTCATTCTTCAAGGGTAGAAGAAAAAGTCTAGAAGTCTGGATCTGATCTATTCGATGAGTCATCCTCTGCACGTGAGGTGATTACCTGCCTACGCACGTCCAGTGCGTGCGAGGAGGCAAGTAAGAAGAAGCCAAGGCCAGAAAGGTATATCTGGCAGATAACAGGATCACGTATGTCTTCTGGGTGTAGAGAGAGCGAGCGTGTCAAGGGAGATAAGGTATTCGCGGCAGTATACCACTCGCCTTCCACCACTAGATCCTTTCCGTTTTACGATAATGACACCCTCTAGTCGAGAGTCGCGTTGGTGCCAGCCGCAAAATAGCGTCCACGTTCAATTTTAAACCCTGAATTCGTATTCGAACGAAGAAAACGAATTTAACGAGAGCTTGATTTCCGATCTGGGTATAACAACGCGTATCCCAGACGTGAACAATCGCTCGTATTAGCATTACAATTTACGGTGCATCCGTGTGAGCCGCGGAGTGGCTGTTCGCCAAGCCCACGGAATCACGGTTCACCGCCCTTCCGGGATCGCATCACCAGTGTTTCAGAAGCACACGTGGATGTTTCTTGAAAAAACATTATCCAAACCCAACGAACTAGGATCATACTCGGAGATACGAGGATGCAAATTTAATTACAGAGCCCTCTCGACGACGGAGAGAGATAGATACGCGTATTTATACGACGGTAGTTTGTTTAGGCCGCTTATTAATGGGAAGGAAGAGGGTCGTTGTAATTAAGGGACCAGGAACAGCACCGACCTGGATTCCTTTCCGGAGAAATCGAGTACCTACCTCATCATGTGCTCGGAAAATTTCCAGTAACGTCGTCATTTATTTGGAAAAGTATTCGTTTATTTTCAACGTGAAACTGATTTTAACAGACTGTGTGAACCGTAATCTAGACACCGATCCGTACCCTACCATCCCCTATCCTGGTTTCCGCCAGGGTTGCAATTTCAGAAGTGTCGAGACAGCACTCCGCCACTCCTCTAGTCTGCCTAGACAGTATTAAATATTGAGAGGCAGGTTCCTTGCCCTACCCGTTTCAACCAATGTCGGGATCCCGGCGTCGATATCGTCCGCTGTCAACCGCGAGTCCAGCTAGTTTCTCTTCTTCGATGGGTGAAACGATGAAGGAAAAAAAGTCATTCATAGTTTGGTACCGCCTCCGGAATCACCGTAGACTGAGAGAATGTGAACTTAGGTGAAAAGTAACGGAATTACACAGGGTCTAGAAAATCCTGATGGGATCAAAGCCGGCATTCGGTAAGGGAGAGAAAAACCGTCGCGGGGATGAGGAACGGCTCCAGAAGTTGAGGAAACTCGGGTTTGGAACGGGCGCGGAAGAGACACTCTCGCAAGATTGAGCCCGAATTCAATAGGGGATGAATAAAATATATACACCGCTACAACGGTCGCTACCAACATACTCGACGACCCTAGCCAGGTTAGGTTAGGGCACAAAAGGTTGAGGGTACCAAAAACCCGTATAAATAAATAAATAAAATAAGGAAATGAAAAACAGAAACCGATAGCCAGTGGCATATGAAAAGTAACTTGGAAGGAAAATACGCGCCAACATCAAAATCGATGTCACAGATTCAACCCGGACTGGATCAAGGCGGATCTGTCTTGAAGATGGTGATCCTGCGGACGTTTTAGGACCTTGATACAAATCGGGAAGATTCTTCAGGAAGGACGGAAGGTTGAAGAAGAAACGATGTCGAATTTGTTGGAGTAGAAAAAAGTGGGTTTGAGTTGTTGAATCAGTTTCTGGTTCACCGCAGGGACTCGTTGTCTTTCATTTAGTATTTTTTCGGACGAGGGTTGTGTTCAACCCGCGGGTCGAACCGGAAGACTCTTCAAAGTATAATCTTATCCCCTGTTGCGGTAAATTCTTTTACTCCTCGTCCTCGTCGTTGTCGTCGTGTCTAGACTTTTTAAGAATAAGAATGTAAAAATAAGAAGAAGAAGAAGAAGAAGAACCAGCGGAAGAAGATGGGGCAGGAGAAGGGTGAGGGTATTCGGTCCCTCGGGGAAGTGAGTTAAGGAGGGAGAAACTCTCGCCGAACACGGAGTCAGGTAACCCTGAATTGCGCATTTTCCAGTTTACTGCTAATTCATTCAAATTGTATTTGTTCCCAAATATACATCTCATCCTCTTAGCTACCGGTGCGGCGTTTCTCTACCCTGCAATTGCTGTTTACTCCGCGGTTCTCCGTTTCCCTTTTTTTTATTATAGCGAAATTTTTTCTACTTTTCCCATCAAAAACCAAAATTGGTGTAGAATTTTGAAAACACACCGCCGGAGGATCTATGGGCTCTGGCTCGGGGAGCCGAATGGAATTCCATTCCATTCCATTCCCCTGTAGGCTACGCGAGAAAACCGGGGTAGGAAGTAAGTTGCACAGCTCGCTCATAAAATGCAAACGGGGCGCGCAAGTTTAAGCTAAGTTTAGGCAGCCCGGCCCCAGCCCCTGGGCTCTCTCCTCGGCGTAACCAACCGCGGCCGACAATAATGAAATCCATAAATCCGGCAGCGGTACCCGCGAGGCAGAGTGAGGTGAGAGAGGATGAGGAAGAAAATTGTAGGATGGGTGTCAGCCGAGAGGTCGTGGTCGTGCCCCGGAAAACTCCTCATTTCTGTAATGAAAACATCCTCGGATGTTTGAGACCGTTGATTTCCGTCCACCGAATCAACCCGATCCAATATTATCTTGCTCCGAATCATCCAGCAGTAGAGAAGATAGAAAAACACGGTTGTTTCATCTCCGGAGAGCCGCAACGCATGGAGAGAAGAAGCCCACCCGTTCCATCCGTGTAAGACACTATTCTTCCCCACGTTTAATAATTCAGAGCAATACCGGTCGTGTGTCTCGACTCCTGTACCACCGCTGGTGCCTCCCTCTCTCCTTCGTATATAACCGAATAATATAACAGTGTCGGCACACCGTATCCCGAGACACGCCGTGCATTTATACCATACGTGGACGGAATGGAATTCTGCTGAATAATATGGAAATCCTGAAATCCCAAAGTCCACGCTCTCGGATAGGATCATCATTTGATACACTCCTTCGATAACACTTTTCAAAATTCAAAAGTCACCATTACACATCATAACTTCTACACTGAGAAAAGAGTTTTGTTGTTGTTAA
The DNA here is from genome assembly GCA_018420115.1 of Euura saliciscinereae. Taxonomy (NCBI): domain Eukaryota; kingdom Metazoa; phylum Arthropoda; class Insecta; order Hymenoptera; family Tenthredinidae; genus Euura; species Euura saliciscinereae. Next base: position 40,925 of record JAFFZH010014164.1, read on the forward strand.
CAAAGTTCGTTGACAGTTATAACGAATCGTATATTTGTATATAAGAAAATATACATTTAGTCATGGCTAAGAAGTCATTCTTAATAGTTAAGAAATCTTGTATTTCTCTTCAAACCGCAGCTGTTGTTTCAGCAGAACGATCATGAAGTTCAACTATTAATAGTTAACAAATTGTACTTTTCTATTAGTGCAGTTATCCACGAATGATGATCCCTTTTTAGACCAATCAGGTATTGACTAAGAAGTCATGTCCCAATTTTTGTTTTAACGTGATAAGTGACTGTTGGAATGTCTTCACTATTTCCACCGAAAAAGATAGTGCATACCTAAAATATGCTGCCCAAACAATGCCCAGGAACGGGTTCGCCTCGAGCTTAGAATGATGCGCCTCACGTCGGTGAATGTATTATGACTGGCGCGCTTTTACTCGCGAGAGTGTAGCTAGAGTATTCAGCGCCGCTCTCACCTCTAGCGGCAAGCGTAAAGACTACTACGCACGAATTACATCAAATCTCAAAACCTCATGTAAGATTTGTTAAATGTTAATAAATCTGTATTCGAGGAGACATGGTGTGATTTTTGTCTCAATCGAATGCTCCATTTATTGCGAATACTACGGAATTTCCACAGTAGTTGAAACAACATGTTTACTTGATGTTAAGATATATTCTTTAACAGCTAACGAATATTTCGCGAAATTTTCAAATAAATGCGTTTATTTGGTATAAAGAAACTCTTTTCTCAGTGTAGATATGTACCACCGAGCTTCAATCTCTAAGAAGTTGAGGGTAAACAATTTTTGTTCCATTCGATGCTTTGATTCTGGCCACTCTACGTGCTGTGCAACGTTATTTTGGCCAGTCTGACAGAATACGGTCGGTATATTCCAAACTGTAAGAGTACAGCAACAAATTGGCGTTAAGTTCGTTCGATTCGACGATATACTAGTTTCTCCCGTTCCTCTTCGAGGTTCCGGTAACGGAATGGTTAGCGATTTTTGTACGAAACCGGGATAAAATGGAGGTCGTTGGGTCGGTCCAGGATGGAGGGGGAGAAGGCCGTTAGAAATGTATTCGTTGCCGTGCGACACATAAATAACGAAGTTAGAGGAGTTAAAAACTTGAAAAGAGGGCGGCGAGGTACGGGGAGAGACCGAAAGGCGAGAACGCGACTACGGAGCTCAATTTATTGCCCGGTATACGTACCCTACGTACGCGTCAGGTTTGGCTGGCTTGGGTCTTATACCACCCGAGAAAGTTCGGCAGTTTCTTGTAAACAAGTAGCACCCAGCATCCAGCCACCGACTCCCACACTCCACCTCTTCTTCTTCCTCTTCCTCTTCCTCTTCTTCAGCTCTTCAAAAACACACCTGTGACCCGAAACGCGAACTGATCCTCAAACCAAATACCGACGAGTGTAATTCGCTGAGCGATTGCAACGACCCAGTGCATCTCGTTTTCGAGTTGATTCAAAGTGATACACATAGCATGAAGAAGAGTGCTCCCAGTGGTACGGAAGGGGGCTCAGTAACTCAGTGCTCAATTGCTAGTTCTCTTTATCTTTCTGATTGTCGTGTCCCGTTGCTTTCTCCATGTTCCACGTGTCTGTGCACAGTGGGGCTGCCACTAGAGTTTCCCTGCACAGTACCTACTCCACAGATTAACCTGAAGGGTGGAGGACGAGGAGAAAAAAAGAGCAAAGAGGGTGGGGATTGAAGAGAGAAAAGACAAAGAAGGAACTCGGTGAGCTTGTTTGTTCCAGGGTTCCCTATACCACCCCTAAAGTCCGAGAAGAAGTTCAGTTGACTGAGCGAATTTTCATTCGCCATGGCGTAGGGGGAGAGCCAGGGTCGTGACTGAGCACGGGTAAAAGTCCAGACAGTTTTGTTGTCCGAAGCTGCGGTGAATAAGAATGAGCCTAAAAACCCACCCTCAATTTTTCCTAGTTCCTCCTCATCGTGTACTTATTTTTGTGTACTTTTTTTCTTCTGTTATGCCTTTCCTATCATCGAAGACTGATTCAGGGTTGAAAGATAAAAAGAAGTATTCGAGGCACAAAGTGTTAGGGCGGATGAAAGTCAACATAGAATCTGATCAGAAGGGGACGAGGAATAATTCAATATTTTCCCCGTCATTACGGCGCGGATGGTGGGGCATTCGCGGCCGATATTTCCAATCAGAGGTATTAACTCCACGGTACTACATCTCCGCATGCTGCGGTTATACATGTATATACAGGTATATAGAGACATGTATTCCGAACAGGAATAAGCACCGCGATATTCATTACCAAATATTTGAGTTTTAAATTGAAAATGTACATTCGAACGTTCCCCGCACGGGAACGTTGAACGTTCAGGCACAGATTTCAAATGCGAATGTGCTTTCGCCCGATTGCAGTCGATATTCGATACTCCGAAGTCGACTAGCCCCTCTCCATACCTCCGTAATGACGATCTGGGACTGGGACAAAAGTAACGCGAAGACTGAACAAACTTTAAAAAAAAAAAAAAAATGAACGTTGCTGTATGTAAAATAATTCCCTACTTGATTTAACAACAAATTTTTTTCAACACCCCACATCGCTTCAAGATTGATGGTGAATAAAGGTGCGCTAGGTAGTCGATTTGTCAAAAAAAAAATAGGAAATGAAATATGAAATAAAAATTATGATGAAACAGAATGAGAGAGAGAGAGAGAGAGAGAGGAAGAGAGCGGAAAAAAAACAGCCAGTGGGGCATGGGAAACCCCTGAAGTCATTACACCAGCCGGACACTTTAATTGCGAATCATTTACTCCCGGAACTGGGAAAACGGCGGTGTGGGTACTATAGGTACTGCAGGGAAATGGTAGGCACGACGGTACCTACGGTAACAGATGTTCACGAGTCCTGTGATGGAATAATTGATATTATATGTAGGTGACAAGGAATTATTTAAAACCACGATTTTTCACAGTTTTTTTCCAAAGCGGATACAGCTTCAAAATTTATCACGACTTGATAAAAAAAGGTACTCGTGTTTTCCCATGACTCGAGATTTATTCTAAATTTCTCATGACTCGATGAAAAGTCACTGGAGATTTCCCATGACTCAAAGAATTTGTCCGGTTTTTTTCAGGATTCGAAAAATTATTTATCCAGTTTTATATCACTTTGTAAGAGTGACGTGAAATTTTCCTGGATTACGAGTTTTCATTGACTCTTCGAAGACTTGAAAAAAATTGTCTGGATTTTCCATAACTCGGAATAGACTTCTTTGATATTTTCCTTACTGTTTGAGTGTCTTACAAAATTTTCGGAATATTCTAGTTTTCTTTTACTGATCACGTGACGCAATCAAAATTTTCCATGACTCAAAAACATATTCGTCAACTTTTCTTTGACTGTGAGACTTCGAGAGTATGAAAAATGACTCGAGATTTATTCTAAATTTCTCATGACTCGATGAAAAGTCACTGGAGATTTCCCATGACTCAAAGAATTTGTCCGGTTTTTTTCAGGATTCGAAAAATTATTCATCCAGATTTATATCACTTTGTAAGAGTGACGTGAAATTTTCCTGGATTACGAGTTTTCATTGACTCTTCGAAGACTTGAAAAAAATTGTCTGGATTTTCCATAACTCGGAATAGACTTATTTGATATTTTCCTTTACTGTTTGAGAGTGTCTTACAAAATTTTCGGAATATTCTAGTTTTCTTTTACTGATCACGTGACACAATCAAAATTTTCCATGACTCAAAAACATATTCGTCTAATTTTCTTTGACTGTGAGACTTCGAGAGTGTGAAAAATGGATCGGATAAGAAGAATCTTATCCTTGGCTATTCTATGTCTGTGAAAATCCTGAGATTTTCCATATGTCCAGAGAAGAAAAGTTCCTCAATTTATCTCTGCTGCTCTTTGAGTGACTCGAAGGGAAAAAAAATAAGCAAACTTCTGTCTTCTCCACGACTATTTTCCAAAGAATAAAAACCATCTACCAAAAGAGGGTCAATCGCAATCTGGACCCGAGCCAACACCTGCTCAGCTTTAAGCGCATGGCGAATCAACGGCAACTGCAATAACGTTACTTTTCCTTCTCTATTTTCTTCAATTTTCCCTCATTCTCAATTTTTCTCTCCCTTTTTTCACTCTCTCTCTCTCCCCTCAACCAAGTCTTGAGTAGACGTAGTCTTGCGCGCGAACAAACAAGACCACCGCGCATATTGGCGTCCGCTAGGGTGAGCATCTAGGTTCTCGTGGGGTCTGAGTTTGAGGGGGTAGGAAAATTTTTGATAAGGTCTCTATCGTCGACGGTCACGGACGACCAGTCGGTCCATAACTGGCAAAGACTGCAGCTTGTTCAACACTTTCTGCAAATATTTGCACCGGTTCCAAACGGCTGCAGCCCTCGTCTGGTTCGGGTGTAAAAAAATAATCACAAAGAAAAGGAGTAAAACCTGTTTGATGTTCATACTTCATAGTTGATTAAATATTTTCTGAAACCAACGTTTCCAATTCCTTCCTATCCGAACCCAGACCCGAGGACTATCGACTTTTCGATCCGTAATCTGGTTCTACTTTCCACGAATGTTGAAGGGAGTAACAGTTTTTCAACCAATTTTGAACGTGGCGTGGTGGCAAAGAAGCGATTAGAGACACGCGATGCCTTGAACCAACGTCTATCACAACTTCCCCAGTTTCGTCTGCTGAGATTTTTTTGTCAAATAATTTATTGTTGTTGAATCGTACCAGCTTTTTATATTATATGCAATATATATGCGGGGGGGTTTGAAAGTTTTCCGAGAGTTTTCTTTTTTTTCCCCAGTAGGAGCAGAGTGAGTAAATGGTGTTTCGATGTTTTGACGAGTTCTAAAGGCTCCTGGTATAAAACGCAAGGTGTGTAGGTGTTAAAGGTGGGTTAACACCGACTTTTATTCGCATTAGGGGAAGCCAGAAGTTCGATAACTATAATCCACTGGTCGTTGCAGGTACGGAGGCGGCAAAACCCCCCGAGTTTTTCTCTACTTAAATTCTCGTTCAATCATTTTCGAATTTTTTCCCTCTTATTTTCATGCAGAAATTCTCTCAGAATGGAGAAAAAAACACGACGAGAATGTTGTTTCACAGATGTGCACAACAACTAATCTGATCTCCGGCTCATCTTCTATTCACTGCGCTAACAAACCCAAGTTCTAAAAAGCGACCGAACATCCCCTGATTAAAGACTTTAATTTCATTCGTATAGTAAAAACGACGTACCCTCTCTTTACAATCTGGAATCTTATCATTGGAGGAACGCAAACAGAGGGTCTGAAGGTTGGGTTCTCCCTCCTCTTTCGTCGTTTTCACCTCTTTCCCTGAAACGAATTTCCAGTTGGCTATGGCAAGCGCTAGCCCCTCGCTAGTGGGTGACAGATGTCCGTTATCTTGGCTTCGATAAGGGAACAGAAAGAGTTTGAAGCTACGAAATTCTAATTTGGATTTAATTATTCAAACGCTGATTAGAATCGGTGGACTTAGAGCTTGAGTTATAATTTATTCTTGTACACGGTTTCGAGTTTTATTGCGATAAACGTCGGCCAGAAGAACAAAAATTACGTCAATTCATTCATGAATTACGAATGATAATGGTGAGTAAAAATATTCTCATCGCTTGGAAATAATTTTTTCCGAAGTTTCCATGTCATTGTCATAGTTTTTCCAAATTTTCTGGCACTTGCAAATAGTTTTCTCAGGTTTTCCAGAACTTGAACATTATTTTTTCCGATTTTCCCACAGCATCACGATAGTTTTTCCGAATTTTCTATGACTCGAAAATAGTTTTCCCGCGTTCTAAATAATGACAATATTCCCTATTTTGTTATTTTCTGTTTTCGACAATGTTCGGAAAAACAATTGGCGAAGAAAGGTGACAGGGTTGAAAAATTGTGACCGAGAAAACAACAAGCCGTATAAAAAGTGGAGCGAGGGAAGAGTGAAGAGGGAAGAGCCAGCGGGAGAAGAAGGAAAATCAGTAAAATTAGAGATGGAAAAAGAAGTAGGGATGAGAAGCGACGAAAGGAATCCAATTAAACGCGGTCTGGCTAACGGAATACAAATTTCACCGGGGTGAATTACCCGAGACGTCGGTGTCGCTCTCCGCCCTCCGCCCACCGCCCTTCGTCCTCCACACTTAGCCGCGGATAAGACTCAAGGGTTTGTTTCTATACGGCTATCATTTCTCTGATTGCGAGTGATACAGAAACCGGCGATGATCATCGAGTCGCGACTTGTGGGGTTTTACTTTTCCCCCTACTCTATCGTTTTCCGCAGGAATAAAATTGTATAAATTCCTTTTCCCCGTTGGAAAAGAGGCGAGAGGTTATCATATTTCTTCGAGATATTTTTGCCCAAGGAACGACCCTGGATGGTTGAGATGCTCCGAGGCATTCCGAGGGCTCGCGAACCCGACGGTGGTACCTATAAGTATTTTGTAAAGCTCCTCGGCGAGTCTTTCCTTCTCTTTTTCTCTTTTCCACTTTTTCCGCTGCCCAAGCCCCCCGTCATACTTTCGCTACTATTGAATGCGTTTTTCACATCTTCTACTTCGAAGAAGTTGCCCGGTTGATTGGAATAGTTGCCCGCAATATCCGGCTCTCACCCTCGCACTCGAAACCCCCGTTATCATCGTCAGACGGAAAAAGGCAATGTTCATTTTACCCGGTTTTGGTCGGTTTGGTTAGAATCGTTAGTGGCTTAATGTGCCAAAACTCGTGCTAATGTCATTCTCAACTGCTGTCAACGATCATGGACTTTTATACACACTTAAACAGATGACGTTATTTCACCCCTGCCTTCAAATGACTCCAACGGTTTCCCAAATTTTCAAACGATCCCTAAATTTTCCACTGACTCGAGAATTATTCAGTCAAAGAAAATAAAGTTTCATTCGAGTCTATGAGTCACTAAACATTTTCTCAAATTTTCCAATGATTCGAAAACTCTGATGAATTTTCCGAACTCTTCAGTTTTTTAAGGGCTCAAGAAAATGCTCGAATTTTTCCAAAACTTACGAAATCGCTGAATTTTTCCCATGAGTCATTTTCGTTTAGAACGTTTTAGACAGTTTCCCGGATTTTTCAACCAAATTTTTTACTCTTTTATATCAGTTTACGAAATTTTCCGACTTTTCCACAGTGAATTGAAAATAATCGGCATTTTCCACTGACCCAAGAATCATTTTATTCCGTCAAAAGTTCGTTCGGCTTCTTATGAATTTTTCGATTAGCAAATTTTCCTCAACGTTGTACAGTGCTTGGAACCTTTTATTAGTTTTCCAATGATTATCCATTCCCGAAAACTCACTGAATTTTCCATGAGTCATTTTCTTCTAGATTCATTCAGACAGTTTTAAAGATAATACACGATCGACTTTTCCATCTCAGTTGTTGTAATTTTCCTACTTTTCTCTAGCGAATTGAAAAGAATTAAGAGTTTTCCAACTACTTAGAAGATTAGTTATTTTTTTGAGTGAATGACTCAAGAATTCGATCAAATTCGCAGATTGATTTGAACAATTTGTCGACATTTACAGAGTCTTGGAAAATGACTCGACAGACTCAAAGGCTTGCGGGGGAAATATAGTTGACAGTAAGTTTTCCAAAATTTCCTCAACTCAACCAGGTCTGTTTGACATGCTGCTAATTTGCTTCTGAGTTGCTACAGAGCACTTACCTTACATTACTAGTTCTCGTCACATAATGATCAAAGTTGAAACTTATAGGGTCGTGACAGATTGATTCTCGTGTGTTGTCAGTCGTCAAAGACACTTACCTGAAACAGAAACAAAACGAGTCACATTAGAAATCTGGTTTCGTGATTAAAGGGAAAAACTGCAGCGTAATCAATTCCCAATAGCGTCGTGAGTGGATTCTGGGGGGTTGATTAAATCCGAATCGCAATCCCGTACGAAGAGAGTGATTGAGGGACATACAGAGCGGACTGACGTTTTGGGGTTTTGAGGTCCGACTCCTAGCCCAGCATCATCGCCTACTCCGTCTCTGTCTCGACCCCCCGTATCCCATCTCCCTCGGCATCCCTCACAGAGCCCGACCCGGATCATACTAGTGGCTCGTAAAGTTGACACGGGGATGACAACAGGAAGACGACAGACGGAATGAAGAGAAGGGGAAGGAAACCGAGGCTTGTTACTACCGACGTTTCCAAGACGTTACGTCACGCGGTTAAACATCCCCATTCATAACCCTGAAACTTGGGTCTGTCTAATTCACAATAAGACACAATGAGCTGTTTTGAAAGAGGCGTCACTGGCTAACTAGGGTGTCTCCCGATCCTTTCATCCTGAATACAAACTAGCGCTATTTACTCGGCCATTATGGAGAAAAGAAGAAAAAAAAACCCACGGAAAAGTTCTTCTATTGCTTGACTAAACGTAGAAGAGTTAAAATAAAAAGGCTTTGAATTTTGTAGAGGAGAGAGGTACGAGAGAGGGTTAGAGGTAACCAGAGATAATGGCATTAATGTAACCGCCCAGGTATGAATATGAATGAATATTTAATGACCGAAAAATTCAGCTCTCGACTCGGTTGTTGGTGAGGGTCGTCGAGAGGGATCAGAAAGAGAGGAAAAATCGAGAGAAAGAGAATGAAGAGACAATAAGCGAGATATTCAAAACTGAAGGGGATGCCAAGGCTCAACCCCTTGTCAGAGGGAAAGGGAAAAACGCCGCTCCGTGGAGATCGTACGCGCCATTAAACGCGTTGTTTTATAATAATCTACGGAACAATATAACATCCTGATGAGAGACTGAGGAGGGGAAAAAAAGCCGAGGTTAAACAAGAGTGCCTACTCCAGTTATAAGTACTTGGGGCACAAAATTCGATACAAAAAAAATGTTGGGGGAAAAAGAGAAACTCAGCCACAACATGCGGGTCAACAATTTGAACCTTTTTACAAACTTTAACTGAAACTCTCGGACCCCACAGCACATAATGTGCACTGCACCACTAAATTCCACGGTCCCCTCATGATTACAATTAAGTAGATACCTACTGGCGACATACGCCCTCATCAGAAAGTCGTTAGCATACCCTGCATCCACATTGGGAAGAAAATGACCCAGACTAACCTAGCTAAACCCAACACTCGACGATGCTCAGGGTTCGTATG
>JAFFZH010014165.1:5505-17692 GCA_018420115.1 Euura saliciscinereae
AGATATCGGGAAATATTGGGAGATATTGGGAAATGTTGGGAGATATTGGGAAATGTTGGGAGATATTGGGAGATATTAGGAGATATTGGGAGATATTAGGAGATATTGGGAGATATCGGGAAATTTTTTGAGATATATTGAAAATTATACCAGGAGATATCGTGGGAGATATTGGGAGATATTGAGATAAAGGAGATATGGTGTACACATTTTCGCTCGTGATTCACCCCTCGGTCAACTCTTCTAGGGTATGTTGGGGCTGCCTAGGCAAGCATTTTGAGGTAGACACCGATGGTCGGAAACTCATCCCAATGGCTGTGGAAGGCTTTGAAGTATTTGGTACCACACGCTTGTTCGTATTGAGCGAAAGTTTTATCCACCCATAGACAACCCTACAAAGTTTTTGTGCCAAATCAACAAAAACAAGACAAAAACCGTAGATAACATGACAAAGTTTATGTGAAAGATCAACAGAACGATAAACTTGGCAATGAAAAAAATTACACAACAATTTCCGGTGCTTTTGAACAGAATTTGTTAAAGTTCTTATTGTTTTCATTGATTTTGCACAAAAACTTCCTAATGTTGTCTACGACTCAATAAAACGTTCGGTCAGAAGCGATCTGATTCACTAAACATACTTGAATGTGTAAACTTTAATCAAATTGATAGTTTTTTAGATAAACTATCCTCAAAATTCGTCTTCACCTGAAAACACCTCGCATAAGTGCATCTAGTCTGCTAAGCTGCCAAACGTTTTGACAATCATTTTCACAAATAATCGGTCAACTTGAAATCTATTTTGACGAATAAATTAAAAATTTATCTGCTGATTATTATGTATTAATTAATCAAGATGGCGGATTGCATATTAATGGTATGCAAAAGCGCCTCACCCTTTGTACAATTATCTACGTAGGTACAGCCTGTACCTATACAAGAATAAATTAGACTGAAGGGACCATCTCAGTATGTCGGGTAGGAAAACTGCTAATTTTATTGATTTTTAGTTTGATGTAGAAATTTTGATTTTTTTCAATGTTTTTCTTTTGATTTTTCCACATGCCTCTACAGTTTTCCCATACCGATTTAATTATCTTTTCGGATTTTTTGATCAGCAACGTTAGATTCTGTATCATTCATTGAACAAAAATCATATAATCGTCAGTTTTCACGCCCGTCACACCGAGTTGGTCCCCTAACTTAGATATACTAGATCGACGTTCACCCAATTATCAAGTTTCCCTCTTTATAGGCTCATTTTCATAAGCCACCGGCAACCCAATGCGGCCTTTGACCGCAGTTTTGACCTCATCCTGACCCAATTTTTGTTCCAATCCTTGCCAGCTCCTGTTGAGCAAGTAGCTTGCTCCATTTTTTCCAATCGCTACCGTACCCGCTGATTTGGATACCAATTCGCCCATACCATTGACCGGATGCTCGTCATTGGTTAAATTCCTAATTGCTCCAGAAATTAGAGAAACGTCCGAGTCGCTGGAGCTTTGAAACGGTACGTAATCGAGTCCCGTGGACAATATTTGTCGGAAATCCATACAATATTGCGTCGAAAATTCGCGTGAAGAATTAAACGCTAGTTCGACTTCGAAGGGTGTCAATATTGGCTTGAAAAAGTCCCTCGAATCGTAGATGAGGTTCTCTGGACAAGCTATCGCCACGAAGGCATCTATCTGTGAAAAGAAATAGTTTTATGTTATTTTCAGACCGTTTCGAGCAATGAGATGATGGAAGCATCAAATATCATTCGTGATATGATTACCTCAGGAAAATTGGCCAATTTTGCTGGATTTGGTTTACCGACACATATGATGTACGTTTTTTTATTCTTCAACTTCAACGCACTTTTAACGGCGGCGATGGATTCCAAGTAATTCTTTATTCCCAGCGTAGCTACGACTATGCCGACGATTCGCGCATCCTTCAATTTTTCGACGAGGTATCTCCTCCTCTTGAGCCACACCGAATCACTGGCGCTGAACCGCCTCATTTTTCCATTATCAAAATGATGCCAGCCTTTCGCAGGGAGACTCATTGCCAAATTGCTCAACGTCTTGCCGTTCGGACCCAGGAAAATCGCTTCGTGAGTCTGTACGCTATCGTCATCTTTTAAATTGTGATACCTTCCAAGGATAACTTCAGTTTCCGTTACGCCGGTGTCCGTGAACCTCGTATTCGACGTGCAGTTCAACTTGGTCAGCGTTAAATTTTTGTACACAGGTTTCAAGGTAGTGTAAATAGATTCTGTGAATAGAGATAAGAATATTGGTCATCAAGCTATTCGGCGAACGGAGAAATATGAGTGAAAAAACCAACCTATGACGTGAGCATTGGACACGTCGTAGAAAATGAGAATATTTTCATCCTTGAAGGTAAAATATTGTTCGAACTCGGCGCAGAATAATCTAACGTCAAAATTGCTTCTAGGTAGGACGTGAAAGACCGGTAGACGACTGGTAGGGTTGAGACAGGCGTGTCCAAAGTGCACAATTCCGTCAGCCTTGATGTGCTGCGCAGTTACCTCGTCGACGCAACAGCTGCCGTAGGAAGAATCTCCCACTATATACACACCCTTGTTCAAACGCTTTTCGAGGCGCAACGCTATTTCAACGGAGTCTGGTAAGAGCGTGTCGGGAAATTGCAGGCATATCTGTACATGGGATGAAAAATTATTGTTATACAGTACATCATAAATTGACAATCATCAGGCCTGGCAACTTGGAAATTTTCTAAGTATGGAATCTGTATTAAGATGCGGCAAGGGGGGGGGGGGAATGACGGAGAATGACGAATGGCTACACCAGCCAAAAACAGGAGGTATACGTATTTAACATCTGCGGTGATTGAAAACCATGCGCCGTGACTTTTGTCTCTTGTCTCCACGGCTTTTAGAGTTCTGTGTATCGGGTTTTGGCCAAAAACGCTATTAATTATCTGACCCAAAGTAGAATACAATGAAATCTAAGCCAACTTAACATAACATAACCTAACCTAACCTTACCTTCTCTAATGCGTTGTCGTTGATCCACTCCACACAGACATCTAAATCGTATCGATCGTCCAAATGTTCGTTCAGTGTTTTATCAATCGGACCATCGACTTCGGCGACTCTTTCGAAAACCGCGTGCTCGTTGCTACTAAAATCTGCGGCAGGCATGATGTAGGTTATGTGGTGACTGTGGAACTGGATAAAACTGTCATTAGCTATTTCGGTCTTCGCTCTTGACGTATGCGGATGACATTTGAACTGTGATCTTTATCCACTGATCCAACTGTTACGAATGATTTATTTCATCATCTTTTACCACGCACGAGTTTTTTTTTTTTTTTTTTTACAACTTTGATATCAAAGCGTCAAGTTTCGTTTCGTGTACACAACAACATCCGACTACGTGAGACTCGGCACGTTTGCAATGGCAGTTGGCACTTAGGCTGCATTCACATGGGCCTGAATTCACCGGACCGGAACGGAATCGGAATCTAGGGAGTTTTCGAGGAGCCAATCAGAGACGTTCCGGTCGTTCTTCGTTCCGATGAGAATATGGACTACGGGTTTCCTACGTTCACATGGACCGAAATTTGCCGGAATTCACGGCGACGGAAGCGACATGATTGCTCGGATCTAAGGGAAAGGACCAATCATGTCACTGTGTGTCTGACCGTGTCTATTTTTTTAACTTCCCGTATCTCTGATTTCAGAGAAAATAGGAAGTTATTGTAATCACCCCGAAAATGAAAAGTTGAGTTTTCACTGGATCTCCACGTTTCGAGGTCCGGAGAATCACTTCCGATCATTTTCAGATGGACGTCTGTGTGTGTGTGTGTGCGTGATCAAATTTTTGTCCGACGATATCTCGAGAACACGCGGTCGGATTTCGATCAACTTGGTCTCAATCGACGTGCCTTTCTCAAACTTAGAACTGATCAGATTTTGGCTTTGATCGGTTCAGTACTTTTCGAGATATTCAAATAACAAAATACTCAAAATCACAACAAAAATGACGATATCTTGAGAAGGGATCAACGGATTTCAATAAAATTTGGTATCACATGGTTTTTCGGATCGCCGATCACGAATCCGAAGTCTATTTTGCAAAATTTTCATTTGGCGTATTCGATATGCTGCAAAAAAACTAAAAACATTTGGATTTGGATGAAACTTGGTACTCGTAGGTTTTTTGGGTAACCGATCACGAATCTGAAGTCAGATTTGCGAAATTCAAAATGGCGAATCCAATTTGCCGGGAGAAAGACTAGAAACATTCGAAATCTTACGGAAATTGGTACTCGAAGGTTTTTTGAACCGCTGATCAAAAACCTGAGGTCATATTTGGAAATTTAAAAACAGGTGAGATCAAAATAAATAACGGGAAGTTCGAAGGCTGGCTCATAGTCAGCCCAAACCCGCTTGTTTCCTTGTTGGAAATGCGATATTGACCAAAGATATCAATATTCAGAGTATCGATACAAGTCAAATATTGGTATTGAAATATCGATATCATGAATAAATCGATCCAAATAATACAAAAATTGTTAAAAATGCAAAAAACGCATTTATTTTTATTACAGATAGTACAGGTAGTACAGGTAGTACGTAGTATAAAGTCTGATGTTTAGGGTTTGTATCAATGTTTTTTTGTTTTTCATCTGCCGATTGCAGTTTTCAAAAATTGCGGTACAGTTTCAAACTTTTTACTTTTTTGCGTGGCCGGTGGATGGCGGTGGCAGCACTTTTTCGCAAATTTTCTAGACTTCAAGTCCTCTTTCATCGAGCTCTTTAGTTTATTTTCCTTATCTTAATGTTAAATTACCTCATATGTTAGAAGTAAGCATTCATCATATTTACCTATGCCCATCTCTTATTTATGTCAACCATTGATCCTTCATAGTCTAACTCTCGAATATACTTACATACATATACATTATTGTTTAGTCGATAAAGCAGATTTCTTTGACATGACCAACGGCTAGATGGGACGTTGCACCCAGAGCCATCTTTTGTACTCTTTGTCACTCAATAAAAGAAATATATAAATAAAACACCTTTTCGCCAAATATCGATATTCATACCTGCAGTATCGATACCTGCCAATATCTATCGATATAAAATATCGATATTTAGCATTCAAATTATCGATGTTTAGAACATCGATATTGTATCGGGCACGGCGCCATTTTGTGGTCAAGACTTCTACCGGGCAAATCAAATCCAGAGCCAACTAGATCCCGTTAAGTTACCTTCGCACGCTTCAAGCTAGTTGGAAGTATATTGAATAAGAGTGTACAATTAATTGAAATGGTCAGGTGCGCATATTGTACGAAGCATTCAAGTCACGAGCGGATTAATCACAGGTAAGTAGGATAGCCAGAATCGCTTGAGACTACGGATAATACAAATATTAGAGTTGATTTTGAGGTTATGAATGATTAAAATATGTCAATACTTTAGTTTCCCATTGAGGGATCCCACTTTATTGGAAAAATGGCTTAAAAATATGAAAGCAGTCGATGGTTGGTCTCCAACAGTTAATAGTCGACTTTGTTCAGACCATTTTCTGGCCAATTGTTACAAAACGGATGCAGGTTCATCACGGAGAACTCTAAAAAAGGGTAGCATCCCAACGGTTTTTACAGAAACCAAAAAGAAATGCGCTTACTGCAACGTTTCCAAAAGCGAAGGTCAAGTTAAGAGATCTTTTCACAAGTGAGTAAATATTGAAATTACAAAACTCACTGGTAAACTCGATGACATGTTATTTCAGCTTCAACTTGAATGGTTTAACCATAGTCGTTGCTGTACCTATATCTGGTAATAAATGTTATATCATTTCAGATTTCCTCTTACATGTCCGAACACTTTACAGAAGTGGCTGTGCAATATGCCTATCAACGATTGGTACCCAAACGAAGATAGCCGTCTTTGTTCTGACCATTTTGAACCCTCAAGCTTTTTCATAGCTCAGGGTTACCGAAAGCTCCGCGATGGAAGTATACCATCAATGTTCGCTACAGAGAGCACAACAGGTGCGTTTTAATTTTTTTTTTTTTTTCTAGCGTAACACATGTATTCTTTTGACAGGAGATGCTGCCAGTACCGACCAAACACCTACAGAAAGGAGTTCTGCAACTGAAGTTATAGAATTAGATCAAAAGTCTATGAATATCGACCAAACTAAGCTCGCTGTTAATCTAGTTCCGGATGCAATTGATTTGGACGACGAACCAACCATAGGAGGTTTTGAATCTTTGGTGACATGTCCCCAATGCAATCACACTTTCGATCCAGAAGGTCGTGGAAACATGAATTTAATTTTGAGATCATGAATGGTAATTTTACAACTACGATTTTGAATGTAGACTAATGTTTTAGTTGCAGAGCCTGCAGTAATGTCCTCGAGAAGTGAACTTGAGTCTCCGAATGTCGATGAAAAGAAGAAATTAACGGCGCACGACCACAGCTATGAAACTAGTCCACGTTCTATCAAGCGTAAGCTGCAGTCTTTCAGAGAGAGCAACAAGAAGCTCCGCCGGGGCTTGAGAATCGAGCAAAAGAGATGTAACCGACTGAAGAAAGAATCACCTCCATGCAGGAGTGGTACGTGAACTGAGACGTAATCGCACTTTGAGTGATGTATCTTGCGTCTATTGTAGACCGGGAGCCCGTAACACTTTTTTTCGGGATCATCGGTGCGCTTTGACCAATGTGCGAACCCCCTCAATCCAACCTCCCACTACACGGAAGTGACTTCGCGAAACAAAAATCGCGGACCAAAGGGTGGGGGCCGCGCGGGTGAAGTTGTTTTGGAAAACCAGGATCTAGAATTATCGGTGCGCGTTCGGCGCATGTCGCAAATGATTGGAAATTGAAAAAAAGTTCCGACGGACGGCATTGCCGAACGTTTAGGATGGACCATTCGCGATATGACCATTTTTTTAATTGTAAAGTATTAAAAAAAAAAATTATCATTAGTCCATGTTCGGCAATTTGTTGAATCATCTATTTATTCACTAAAACTCGAGATATTATGATCGCCGAATATTTTGGATGGGTCCGGGGCCAGCCACCCCCGCGTACTTTTGTCGTAAGGGTGTATAGTATGCATGTATCATAGATCCATGTTCGGCATTGATTTTATATCTTTCATTACATAAAATGGATGTGTTAAAAGTGAATGCCGAACAAATAAATAGGGTATTGACCGTCGTAGACGATAAAATCGAATCGTTACCAAAATATCATTAGTGCGCGTTCGGCGATGGTGATTGATGATGAATAATAGTATAATTGACAGATTAATGTAACCCCCGACCAAAATGATTGGATCTGTTTGTATGTAATAGCGAAAAAAGAATCTATAGATAATTTTCAAATGAAACGAAACATACCGCCGATTTTGTTAGTTTATGAGTTGAAAAAAAAATGCATATCACATATGTTTCTATCAATTACAGTGTGCCGAACAAGAAAACGTTATCGCCGAACATTAATATTGCCAAGGGTGTACCTCATCCCCCTGTACTGTTTTCTTCGCTAAAAACGGTCTTTTTCAAAGAACTCGGCCATTTTTTATTTTAACGAAAAACCGTAAGGACAAAAGTTGTATGAAATTTTGTCCGCTACAAGTTTGGTCTCCACAATTTTTCTTGTAGGATCAATATTTTTCGAATTAAACTCTAAAAAAGGGGCCGACCTAAAAAAATTGAATTATCTCGTTTATTTGCAACTTGACAGCGAAAATGAACATAACCATACTTGTAGAGAATCAAATTTTAAACAATTTTGGTACCCACCCTTTTTCTCCAAATATTGATATTTTGGGAATTAAACTCGAAAAAGGAGCCGATTTCCAAAAATTGCATCATCTAGGCTTCTTTTTCCGAGTTTGATTCCCAATTCTTGTAGCGGACAAAATTTTACACAACTTTTGTCCTCACGATTTTTCGTAAAAAATTAGAAATGCCAAGTTATTTGAAAAAAAAAAAACGTTTTTAGCGAAGAAAAAACAGTTTTCGAAAACACGCAGAGGCTCAATTTGGTCGCCATTTTGAATTTACACTCCCAGTGCCCCCACTCCCCGAAGGCGTGGAACAAAAAAACAGCGTCATGAAATTATTAAAGGGTTAGGGCTCTTTTTTGGATACAATGACTGGACTAGTTTTCCGATTTCGGCTGTATATTATATCATTAAGGTGAAATGAAAGTTACGTGACCTCGATATGATTTACACTTGGAATTTTCAAACGCTATTTTATCAGCCAAAACACATTCGATTGATGTGAAATTGATATCAGTGACGTAGAAAAACTCAATGAAGGGCATGACGCTCGTGGATTTTCGAAAATCGAAAGATATAATTAGAATTTTGTGTAACAATATTGTTCTGTAACCTAAGGAGGTGCTGCCCCTCGTGGAGAGAGGCAGCACTTCCTTGGATTACAGAACAATATTGTTAAAAAACTGTTATTACGTCTCGATTTTCGAAAATCCACGATTGGCAGGCCCTTCATTGAGTTTTTCTACGTCACTGATATCAATTTCACATTGATCGAATGTGTTTTGGCTGAGAAAATAGCGTTTGAAAATTCCAAGTGTAAATCATATCGAGGTCACGTGACTTTCATTTCACCTTAATGCCTTACTGTTCGGCGAAGTTGATTATTTTCCATGATATTGAATAATATATAAAAATGTTATTGCCGCACGAAATGATTTATTACGAGAAAAATAATAGTACAATGAAGTAGCAAATCCGAATTCGATTTATTACCTTTTAGGCAATATGATTCCACTTTGACGCGGGCATGGAAGCTGCAGATTACAATGAAAATTGTCTTCTAATAGTGAAATGAGATACTGAGAAATGTTTTATTTTTCGTCGTGCTTAAGATTATTTTTGAATTTGTCATTCTTATTTCGTAAATTTTGTTTCGTAATTTTTTTTGCTTTTCTCTTGACATTTTAACAAATATTCTTATGTGTAACGCTCAATCCTCCTCTTCGTAACCGTCTCTTTCGGAATAACTTCCGTTATGTCCATCATTTTGCGCCGAAAATTTACAAATCGCTTACTATAATCAACATCTGTGAAACGCTATGCATGCCGAACGCGCACTAATTATTATGATATACAGCATTTACTCGACAATTTACAACTGTTTTTTACATCCTGCAGATCCATTCAAATTATTCGGCAATACGTATTTCTTGATATTTGGCATTTTATTGACTTGCTATAAAAATTCCAAAGGCGCACTAATGATACATGCATACCATACACCCTCACGACAAAAGTACGTGGGGGTGGCTGGCCCCGGACCCATCCAAAATATTCGGCGATCATAATATCTCGAGTTTTAGTGAATAAATAGATGATTCAACAAATTGCCGAACATGGACTAATGATAATTTTTTTTTTTAATACTTTACAATAAAAAAAATGGTCATATCGCGAATGGTCCATCCTACACGTTCGGCAATGCCGTCCGTCGGAACTTTTTTTCAATTTCAAATCATTTGCGACATGCGCCGAACGCGCACCGATAATTCTAGATCCCGGTTTCCCAAAACAACTTCACCCGCGCGGCCCCCACCCTTTGGTCCGCGATTTTTTTTCGGCGAAGTCACTTCCGTGTAGTGGGAGGTTGGATTGAGGGGGTTCGCACATTGGTCAAAGCGCACCGATGATCCCGAAAAAAAGTGTTACGGGCTCCCGGTCTATTGAATTGTAGACTTCCTTGAAATCATAAGTGTCACACTTCCTTTTGCCTCCAAATGTAACTCTTCCCTTATCCTTTATGTCTAAATTATTCGGTTTATTAAAAATTATTCACGCAATACCCTTTTTCCTTCCTTAATTGGTTTTCAAAGGAAGCAACAACACACATTTTTATTCTGTCTTTTCAGCTGGCCACTATCAGAAGGAGTTCGCCATGGGGAACCTTGGTTGAGGATTCCATTGGATTTGAACTAAGTGAACGATTACTTTAATTACTTTTATAAGATATTTATACAAGAACAAGAATAAAAGTCTTTGAAATAACTTTCTTGATTTTACAAATGCGTTTTTTTTTCTCCGGTAAATTCTCGTCACTTTCGATGTGACTCGTTGCGATTGATTGGATTTTTTAATTCTTTTTAAGCAATTGCGCTTTTGCAAGTTGTAGATTTTTTTTTATCGATCAATTTATTATTATGAAAATTAATCAATTTATCTCTATTAAATTTTATTCATTCTTCGAGCAACTTGTTTGTGAATAATGAATCGTTTTGTGTCGATTTCTTTTCTTTTGTTACTGTTTTATAGCACGTTTTAGCGCCGACAGTAATGAATTCAAACCCTACGTATTACTGAAATACAAAAAATTAAATTAATGCTGAAAATACAAAATTAAATGGTCCTAAATGTCCATTTCTTTATTAGAATTCTATTTCCATCGGCATCTTTAATCCCGAGGTATGGGTGTTTCAAACAAAACGCATTTCTAGATTAATGTAGTCGAACTACTGTGGAAATAACTAGATACTGAACAAAGTACAAATATTTATGGCAAACAACGCGTCAATAAACCAAATACTCCGCGGTGCATCTATTCAAATTTCCAAAATCTCGTACATACGAATTTTATTCGGGAAACTTTTTGAAGCAGTTCTACGTCGATTCAACGCACTGTATAATTAATTTTGAAAAAAACATTATTCCGACCTTTCTCGAATGTACAAAGATAAATAAAATAGGTTCATTTCCAGTGTCTTGCATTCTTGCATTAAATGTGATATCTGTAAATATTTTTTCTAAAGTATCCTTTTATCCGTCACTAATTAACCATTCTTTTCTTGGAAAATTAGCATTTTATTCGTTACTTATTGTCCATTTTTTTGGAAAATTAGCATTTTATTCGTCACTAATTGTCCATTTTTTGGAAAATTAGCATTCTAGTCGTCACTAATTACCATTTTCTGAAATATGAACAATTTATTTCCAACTAATTGTCAATTGACCCAATATATACTATTCTATTTTTCAAGCATTGATAATTTGTTCACGATTGTCAGAATATTTTGAGAAATTATGATTTTCTTTTAATTACAAATTATTATTGTAGTAATTAAAATTTATTTGTAAATTATTGTTTACATAGTCGGTAACTTTCAATTTTTGAGACAATGAATAAATGGAGAAGGTACACTCCTCCAAAGAATTAAAGCAACACCTGAAACGGACCGAAAAATGAAGCTTTTTGAAATGCTTGTAACTTTTGATCCAGTAGTCGTACCGGAAACGCAAGGTATGCAAATTGGAGCTGCAAGTGTTAACTTTCACCTACACTAGACGGTTTTTCCAAATTTTGTTCCATTGTTCAGTTAAACCGCTCCGAAGCAATTGTTGCGCGATTTCACGTTCGAATGTCATTTTGAACGCCCTGCACAGGGTGCAGTTTTTTTTTTCTCAGAAATCCATTCCGAGTGAAGGTTAGGGAATTTGTTAAGCTTCATAATGCTTTTTTACAAAACCACGTAGGATTTTTTTTCGCGGAGTTACGCCCGATTAAAGCAATCGAAGCCGAAAATCTTCAAATTGCAATAACTTTTAATGCGATTATCGTGGAACAAAATTCGACCTACGGATTTCCAGGCATTTTCACCCTCTTTGAGATGGATTTGTCAGATTAATTGTTTAAACAATTTTTCACCTTTCAATATGACTTTTTCCCAAGAATCGACACGTTCGAATTGATCAAAAATGGAGGCTAAATGCAACCGCCAAAACTCAATCAACATCGATCGGAAATTGAAAATCGCTACCATTTCTCAAAACTTCAATCTTTTGTCTTTAAAATGATGTGCTTGATGAACTCTCTACGATGTTTTTTCTCCAAGTTACGCCACTTTTTAGTGACCAATCTTCAATCCGCTGTAACTTCTGAACGATTAATCGCAGAAAATTTTCTCAGGGATCGATTTTCATTTCCCGATGTTCACTGTCGTCTGATCAATGTTGCTCGAATTTTTTTTTTTAAATCGCAAGCTACCTCGAACCGTGCGTGTGATTCCCGCTCGTGGTGTTACCCAGGATCAACGACGTGAACGTAACGGGAAACCGATCCCTTCGGGCTGTTTGTTTCGAGTGAGTCCCCTCGCCTCTCACTTCCGGGGTGCTTTTTTCGGGTGAGT
>JAFFZH010014167.1:0-12796 GCA_018420115.1 Euura saliciscinereae
TACCGTTTAGTTTCGCTGGTACAACAATAATAGTCACTCGATCCGCACTAACTTTTAGCGCGGAAAGGGTAGCCGGGTGCGAGTGCGCGCGCGTCGGTATACAGAGCGCGAGAGAGGGCGGTCCCCTGTGCGAGTGTGTGAGAGCGGTTTGACTACAAACCCAACCAAAAGTTCACGGCAGATAGCCTATACCACTCGGTGACTTGAGCACGCACTGCGCGCGCGATTTGTAAGTCCGACTGTCGCGGCACAACTACCTTAATCACAGTCCTCTTTACTCAAATTTCAGATGCCCTGGGATTGCACAAAGCCCAACTGACAGTCCTCTGGCGTCGTGCTACAGACATGTGCGCCAGTAAGTTCAAAACAATGTCACCCAATGAAGATATTCAAGTCATAGCTACTAAGGCATGCGTCAAATATTGACAAAGTACAATAGTGTCATGATGTATGTACCTATTTTATTTTGCAGATGGCCATTCCGAGGTGACCGAAGATGACGCTGGTAAGTGATAAGTGGATACACTTACTTGACGGATTTATACGTCTACCAAAACGCTCGAATTATCTCTGTCTCCGTATTCTGGAAAATCATTCCGTTTGATATTCAGGACCTCTCTATTTTTATTTCAGATGCTTTGATCGTTGCTGGAATCAAATTCAGAGATACTATAGGTTATATGCAAGGGGGTAACGGGGGTGAGTTGAAGACGATTTTTACCCTTCAAAAATATTTTTCTGATCTACCGTTCGCTTCACATTATATCAGGGTGAAGTCGAGAAATTGTTTTAATTGACCGAGATTTTCTATTTTGATTCTTCATATTTCATTCTTTTTTTCACTTATTGCCATTATATCATGCGTCAATTGGTGAATTTCCACTCTGTCATGATACGCCTATTTCATTTTCAGGAAACAAAACGGAAATTGCTGAAAAATTCTGGAGTAAGTGAATCTCATTCGAAAAATACATCAAGCCTAGCTTGATTTTCATCCAGCTGTTGTTAGAACTGAGTGAGAGTCGAAGACAACTTGATCATAACCTCTGTATTGCAATTTCAGAAAAAGTCGACCCAATAAAACAAAAAATGTTATCTCAATCGCCACCGAGTGGAGTGGATCAAAGTGAGTTGAAGACGATTGTGCCCATCTAGAATATCGCGCCTCAATAAGCACTTGAAAATTGTCTAAATTATTGAGGTATCTTTTAATTTCCAGAGGCCATCCTTTCTCATTTATTCGACGAATTAAAGAAGTACGTCGATGATGTTTTGAATGCTGCTAACGCGGCTGCCTCTAGTAAGTTGGAAACAATCGTACCATTAGAAATATAATTGTCATACTGAGATCTATCGTTTGCTATAAACCAAATTCCAATGAGGCTTTCTTAAATTGATCTATTTCCTCAGCCTCCAGTTAGGCAAACGTATTTGAGTGATGATTTAGTCGGAGAAGGTCATTAAAGAAACTCATGTATTGAGTGGGCGACGTTACGGCCGGGCC
Organism: Euura saliciscinereae; assembly: GCA_018420115.1. Lineage (NCBI taxonomy): Eukaryota > Metazoa > Arthropoda > Insecta > Hymenoptera > Tenthredinidae > Euura > Euura saliciscinereae. The sequence goes on from JAFFZH010014167.1 coordinate 1,505, forward strand.
CGGCCGGCCATCTTCAGGAAATAAAATATACATTTTTGTCCATTTTGTCCATTCTTGTGGCCGAAACGTCGCCCACTCAATAAATGAGTTTCTTTAATGACCTTCTTCGACTAAATCATCACTCATCAAACCATGGTGATGAAAGCCTCACAAACGTATTTGATACTCAACATTCGATCCCTGATTTCGATTGTACCACCAGTTTAGTACTGCTAAACTACGATCCTGAATATTTTGACTTTTTATATTATTTCCAACATCAACTAAAATATGACGATTTCTTAAATTATACTTTCAATGTGTTCTGGTAATTGCCATTGAATCGTAATTTCACTTTCTCAGATCGATCTGGATAATCATACATTCCATGCCAGTCCAGCTGAACCGAAGCAGCGAAAGAGACTATTGGTGAGTGTCATCGACATTATCACTCGATACGAAGATGCTGAATATATTTATTCACTAGTTTTGGTGAATCTATTCGCAGGCCACTTCTTAGCAGCTATACCGCGGAGCGAAATATTCGGAACCGCTTGTGCTAATCTGAAGAACTTTTTGTGGAAGAACGTAAATCATCTGCTGGACGAGAGACTACCACTTTCTTCCGGCACGTCTTCCAATTGATTACTGAATATGTACATACCAGTGAGAATAATGTAAAGCTGCATAAGATTGTGAGCAATAAAAATCAATTTCGAAAATATTCATTCGCTCTATCGTATAAATTTTCCACTTCCCAACACAGATTCCGAATACAAAAGAATAAAGACATTCAGAGGCCCTTATAAAAACGATTACTTTTTCCTTCCGAGTCACGTGACATGTGAAAAGGTTCTTTTATTTGCAACACCTGCAAGAACATTGGTTTTACAATGCATTTGTGTGGCGCCTCTGAGCGGTTTCTATGTATTAGTGAATCTCTACGCGTGAAATCGAATCTCGCTAGTCACGCGTGTGCTGAAGTTAAAGGCAAGGGTACTGTGCGTGTATCTGTTGTAAATGATGACGATCAAAAGTTAATCGAGTTTGAAGACACCCTGTACGTGCCGGACTTAAGAGCGAATTTAATTTCCGTTGCAAAAATCGCTAACAAGGGACATGTTGTGACTTTTCGTGGAAACTGTGCTTCTGTGACAGATCACTGCGGGAAAGTTCTCCTAACTGCCGATCGTAGAGGTGACTTATACTACTTGCGCGAAAGTGAAGCGTGTGCGAACGCCGTTGTTCCACGCGTTCCCTCCGATCTTCAAAAGTGGCATGAACGGTTTGGACATTTGAACTTGACGGACTTGACGAACGTCGTTCGTGACAAAGTTGTGCCCGCGGTTAGTTTTCAGAACGCTGAACTGTTACGCGAGTGTGATGTGTGCTTGAGAAGCAAGATGACCGAGCTACCTTTTACGAATCATCGAGAGCCTTGTAAAGAAAAATTAAAAATAGTACACTCTGATGTAGTTGGTCCTTTTCGCATGACGCTAAACGCGAACGGTGCGCGTTGGTTTGTCACATTTATAGACGATTGTTAGCGTTGGTGCGAGGTGTATTTTCTCAGGCAGAAAAGTGGTATTTTCGAGGCTTTCAAACTGTACAAAAACTATGCGGGAAAACAGACTGGAAAGCAAATCAAGAGTTTACAATCGGATAAGGGAAGAGAATATTACAAAAATCAACCGTTTGATGATTATCTGAAAGAACAGGGCATTGAGCGTAGATTATCTGTTCCTCGCACTCCACAACAAAACGGAGTTGCAGAGCGTAAAAATCGAACTCTTCTCGACATGGCCAGATGTTTAATGGTGCAATCCTCTCTACCTCCGAGTTTTTGGTCTGAAGCTATTGCCACTGCCTGCCATACTCGTAACAGATGCCCTACGAGTAGTTCGAATGGAAGAATTCCCTACGAAGTATGGACCGGTGAGTTGGCGAATGTGGACCACCTCAGAACGTTCGGCTCGAAAGTGATGGTACTCGACAAGGATCCCATGAAGGACAAGATGCAAGAGAGAGCCTTCGAAGGAACTTTCGTTGGATATCCCCGAGACGGTAAAGGTTACCGAGTGTGGGTGCCTGAAATGCACAAGACTATCGTCGCTCAAGATGTTCGCTTCTTGGAAGGAACTCCTACCTCGTCACAAGATGCGCAAGTGCACGCTGAGTGGTTCGACCCGATAGAGGGAGGCACGAGCCAAAGATCGCAAGAAGAAAGTCCGAGGCATGTTGAGTTTTCTCCTCGCCCGTTGACTCAGAAGAAACGTTCGGAGAGTGCACCGAAGACGCCACAAGCTTCTGTACCTGACCCTCCAGTGAGACGAGCTCCTGGAAAACCGAGGCTTATTCGCACTGGAAGCAGAGGGCGACCGAAGAAGCTCTACCGATCCTTGCCCACGCCATTACCGGGTGAAGATACTCCTTTCGCAGTTGAGATGCCTGATGATAACAGACACGACGATGTATTCCTTGGAGTGGCTGAAGTCGCGACCTGCGACGTCTTAGAAAGTGAAGACTGCGAAGAATGGAAAGAAGCAATTGAATCCGAAATTATGAGCCTCGTGAAGAACGAAACCTGGGATATTGTTCAGAAGGAAGACAATGACCATAGGATCATAGGATGTCGCTTGGTGCTCACAAACAAGCACGGTCCTGATGGAAACGTCGAAAAGCGCAAGGCTAGGCTTATCGCGAAGGGGTATAGTCAACGTTTTGGTGTTGATTATCACCAGACCTTTGCTCCAGTGGCCAGATTGATTGATTTGATGTGGTTACGGCATACCTTAACGGCTATCTTGAAGAGGAGTTGTACATGAAGGTGCCTGATCTACTTGAAGAGATGCTGAGGCGGATTATTCCCAAACTAAGTGACGAACCGGACATTAAAGCTCGTGCTAAGACAATGCTAAAAAATGTGAGTGACGGTGGTGATGTCTGTCGGTTGAAAGGGGCCTTGTATGGTCTGCGCCAGGCCGGTCGCCAATGGTACGCTAGACTCAGTGAGAAATTGACGAGCTTGGGCCTCACCCCTATAGCAAATGAGCCGTGCTTGTTCCGTTCAGACAAAGACAGTGATGGTGATATCGTGTTGTTGCTCGTTTATGTCGACGATATTTTAGTAGCATCACGTGATATGGGACAGATGACGAGAATCAAGCAAAGCTTGATGGACGATTTCAGAGTGAAAGATCTCGGACTTGCGAAGTACTGCCTTGGTCTAGAAATAGCCCAGAGTGAAGGACAGATTGAACTCTCGCAAACCGGGTATATCTTACTGCAGCGGGAACGAGATGCATGCGGTCGTGCTGCCAGGCGTTCACGCTCTCAATCAGTTCATGAGCGTTACGTATCTCTTCGTAGGGAATTTAAGAAGCGGCTCGCTGAAGCTAAGTCAGCTCATGTCATGTCTCAGTTAGACACCGCGTTGGGAGGTCGAAGCTTTTGGCGAGAAATTAACAAACTTGGGCTAACGGGGGGTGCGCGCCCAGTACTACCAGCTGACTTATCACTAACAGATTTAAACGAATATTATGTCTCGATTGCTGCAGGTGATCCTGTACCCCAGGCGCCCCGTTCTATCCCTAGCACTGAGTCAAGCGAGCCCGGTGCGCACTTCTCGTTCTCTCTGGCTACTGAGAAATGTGTGAGTGAGGCAATCACCAGAGTCTCTACGCGTGCGACTGGTGCTGACAACCTTGCTATCGATTCATATAAAGTCTTCCTTCCGCTACTCCTACCGATTGTAACGCTGCTCTTGAACTCCTCCCTGATGGCTAGTAAATTTCCGGCCCTGTGGAAATTCTCCCTTGTGGTTCCGATCCCTAAAGTACGCTCTCCGTCCTCTTTCTCTGACTACCGGCCAATATCGATACTTTGTGCGCTCTCTAAAGTACTTGAACGAGTTGTGCATAATCAGCTCCTTCAGCACCTTACCTCAAACAACTTACTAGATCCGCGCCAAACGGGGTTCCGTAAGGGGCTTGGAACCAGGGACGCTGTACTGCGGCTGCTCGATGACATCCGGATGGGAATAGACGACCGTATGGTAACGGTGGCGGTCTTTTTCGATTTCTCGAAAGCTTTTGATATGGTGAATCATGCTCTGCTCCTTGATAAACTTCGGGCGTTTGGGCTGTCTACCAGCGTACTTGAATGGTTCCGTTCGTATCTCAGTGGTCGACTGCAGGCCGTGCGAGGGGAGGGTGATGTCTGTTCTGAGTGGCAATTTGTACGCGCAGGAGTACCGCAGGGCAGCGTCCTTGGTCCACTCTTATTCTCTTTGTTTATAAATGACTTACCTCAGTGCCTACACTTTAGTCAGCATTTACTGTATGCCGATGATTTGATTATTTATATTAAATGCCCCATCGATCAGCTCCAGGAGACTGTACAAAGGCTCAGCGAGGACGTTGAGAGCATTGCGAGCTGGTGTGTAGCGAACCAGCTGCGCCTTAATGCGGGCAAGACGAAGGCACTGATATTTGGCAGCGCGGCATATATACGCCGGCTTGACTTCTCCGTTATCCCGGCTCTGACTGTCGCAGGAGAGGTTATAAAATTTGTGAACACTGTCCGTTACTTGGGCATTACTCTCGAGAGTACCCTATCTTGGTCGCAGCAGGTAAAGCTAACGTGCGGAAAAGTTGCCGGAGCGCTTTACCGACTCAAAATGAATGATACCTGTCTTGATGTGGCCGCGCGCCGTCGTCTTGTCGCTGCCCTGGTCTTGCCCTTATTAGACTATTGCTCGGAGGTGTTCACGGACATTACCGGCCTCTTGGACACCAAGCTTCAGCGCGCTTTCAACTCCTGTGTAAGGTTCGTGCTTCGCTTGCCGCGTTATGTGCATATCTCGCACCACCGGCGGCATTTAGGATGGCTCAGGCTTGAAAATCGCAGGCTACTGTATGTAGGCTGTTCCTTCTATAAAGCTTTACGCCTAGGTGAACCTGGCCTTTTCGGTCACCAATTGCAGCTCCGGCCGCAGAGTAGAACGCGTCAAAACCCCCTTCGAACGGACTCGCTTCTTGCTCCCTCTATCCGCACTGTCTCCTTTGAGAAGTCATTCCTAAATACAGGGATCAACTTCTGGAATTCATTGCCTCCTCGTATAACTAGCGCCTCGACCATAGAAGGGTTTCGGCGGGGCTGCGTTGCGTACCTGATGGATAAGGAGGAGCGTGAGGCGAATCCGCTCGTATAATCGTATAATCGAACCTGTCAAGTTTTTCTTTATACTTTATATTTATATTGAAATGAGTTATTTTATTATCTAGATGTATGTCTCGATTTACCTCTACTGTTTTCTTTCATTCTTAAGATATCACCCTGAATTTTATTGTATTTCATTAATTTATGTACACCGTTCTCTACCACTAACCTGTAACCTATGTATATGTCTGAGGTCCTGAAGGAGCCATGCTCCAGGATCTAATAAAACCAATCTATCTATCTATCTATCTATCTTAGGACTTTTGAAACAATATAATATGGATAACTGTAATCCAGTAGCTACGCCTTCGGAACTGAATCTGAATTTTAGTGGTCGTTTCGCGAATCAATCGGTGCGCTCATGACTGTATCTTTCGGTAGCGACGCGACCAGATATCGCGAATACCGTGTCGAGGCTGGCTCAATTTACAAATGAACCAAAGAAGTGTCATTGGCTCGCTGCAAAACGTGTGTTACGCTACCTTGCGGGTTCGTCTCGGTACGGGCTTGTCTACACGAAGACTGATGAACCGATAGTCGGGTATTCGGATGCAGATTGGGGTGGTTGCACCATAGATAGACGATCGTATATCGGGTATGCGTTTCTTCTAAGTGGCGCGGCAATTACTTGGAAGTCGCAAAAACAACGTACAGTCGCGCAGTCTGGAACGGAGGCTGAATACGTTAGCCTTTCCGAAGCCGCGAAGGAGGCTTTGTACTTACGTGCACTGATGCACGAATGAGGGCTACCTGAATTTCGGAAGATCGTCATAAACATTGACAATCGAGGTGCCCTATGCCCCGCGAACGATCCCGTGTTTCACGCTCGCACGAAACATATCGATATGAAATATCATTTCGTTCGAGAAGCGGTTGAGTATAAGAAAATTGGCCTTGCACAGGTATCCACGGAGGATATGGTGGCCGATGTATTGACCAAGGGACTGCCACGAGTCAGCCATGCTCGATGCCTTGAGGGACTCGGATTCGATGTTTTGGACTGAGAAATGAACATGTATCAACGTGCGGCTTGAGAGGGCGTCTTGGAATATTAAACTTTGTAATTTTTATTTTGAATATCCCGCGTTGCTATCCGCACGTATTATATCTATTTAATATATTTTCTTTTGCTTGTCACCTTGCGGTCAAGCCGATGTATGCCAGTTGTTGAGTATTGTCTGCTATGACAACACGGTCCCTATACTTTTCCTATAAATGTATGCGCTAATTGCGTTGTGTATCGAATCCGTAATATACCCACGGCTTGCAACGCTATTTCTCGTGTTCTTTCTGAATAAATCAATTCATTAATTCAAACCCGAATTACCTGCGTATTCTCTCAAATCGAAATCGACGTCGTTTCGAAAAATTTGATAAAAGAAATTGCAGTTAAAAGCAGAAGGTCGTATCCGCCCAACTTACGACCTTTTGCACTTACATTTTTCGATCTCGTAATTTCAATCGATCTATACGCTTCGAACGTTTTCAGAGCGGTTGGCGTGAAAAAAAAATTATACGACTTTATGCCATTATAAACAGCAAAACGTTGTATAATGGCGCTTACATCCTTATGTCATTAGACACGAGACCTGTTATTTCTTATCACCTCGACTCATTGGACTGTTTTGACTGCATTATTCTGACTTTGCCCCCCCCCCCCCCCCCTTTGGTGTTATCTTCTGATTCGTGAGTTATCCGCCCTAATGATATAATGAGTGTACCTACCCGACCCGCTACCAATTTTCATCTATGTTATGTGTGTAGGTGTTACGAACGTTACTCATATTAGAACCTGATGACCAACGTGTGTTGTTCGGTTCTCTACCGCATCTTGATCATGGCCCTGTGATTATGTTTAAGGTATTATTTCATAATTTTTGTCGCATTATTTCATGATTTTTCACTGTATACACTAGCCATATTTTTCAATTTTCTGTCTTAATAAAGTTCCTGACGAGGGTGACAGATAGTCATCGAAACGTTGGATCGTAAACTTCGGTTTTTTCTTGACTCGAAGATCGCTATTCCTAATTAATAATAAAAAATGATATTTTCAGATGAATAACTGTTGGTGTTATTTCTTCTGTTCCTTTACCATAGCTTCATAATCAACAATAACGAACTATTTCAGAGAAATGAATATTTACTTCAAAATTCATGTTATATCTTTATCCTATATGTTATACTCATAATTTTGTACAATTCATGATACCAGGAGCTCCAAAAGCGCATCGAATGCCACGCCGCCGGACGTAAGAACAAACTTCAAAAAAATGTTGAACCACGTAAAGGGCTAGACTACTTGTTCCAAAGTATTCAAATAATGACAAAGACGAGCTCCGGAGCTCCCGAGCTCAAGATCATTATCGACTGTACACTGTTGAAAATATTTTTGAAAATTTCTTACACAAACAGGAATAAAATTTACAAACCCTGGTGATTGGAATGAATTTGATGTAAAACATCTTGAAATAACAACTTTCATATTTCTCAGTTTTCAATCACTGTATCTCAATATTGATACGGTTCTTTCAAATTTATGAAACTGTTTTGGAGAAATTCGAAACATGTTATGATTAATTTTTAGTTTTCAGTGACTGTATTCGAATTTTCAGTGCTCGTCATTGAAAATTATAGCACGTTATAAAACTTGTATGAGGGAATATAAAATTTATGGAACTGTATTTTGAAATTTAATATGCATATTTTATATTAAATTTCAAAACAGTTACAAAATGCATGTACGCATTCATACTCTTAAAATCATTACTCTTAAAAAAATACGCGATTATGTCCTTCGGTTTATCCAAAGTTTGGTGTTTTGACGGCTTCTGAAATACGAGAAATCACATCAACCTGATGTACATACAACCAACTGCAACGGTGCAAAATCTTTTACATAGGCGAATGAATCAATGAGCAACGATGTAGTAGAGGGTGGGAAAAAATTGAGCACTTTTTTATCGGTACCAAAAATGTCTAAAATGTTTGTAAACCAAATGTTTGTTGACCATAGTTGTCTGCAGCGCCGTCAGACGGTGGAAAAAAGAAAGAAAAAAAATGGTGATTACGACGCACACCTTTGCCTTGCCAATTTTTTTTTCTGTTCAATTTAAACAATTTGGAAATAAATTCGGAAATTTGATTTTTCTATGCATTTTATTTTTATTTTCAATCATTTCAGTTTAGGATATAACTTTGGAAAAGAACTGTCTGATACATAATGGTTGTTCCGAAATTAGTGTAATAACGATGACATTGATGTTGCAGGCCAGGTCCGGTTCTTCATATGCATCAGGGTCACCTATAGTGATCTAGAATAGCCAATTAACCTATAGCCAACAGTCAAGGAATCTAGAGAATTATAAAGGTTTCCAATCACCTCTGAAACACAAGAACAGTCACATCAACCTGATCCCACAATCGCGCAATGATCGATTTTTCCGATGGGCTATTCATATCAGATCCATCAAGTCACAAACCATCCAGTTTGATTCCAATCGCTTCGCAATAATCTCTCAATGATCGCGGGAAATGAAATGAATTTAAGAATTATGTAAAGGCGATCAAATCGAGTCAAAAAACATCTGGTTAATGTCCGACGTTTCGGCAACAATTCGTTGCCTTCATCAGGAACTTTATGAAAAATGAAAAGTACCTGTTTCGTATCATGTATTACATTTATTTTTTCGTAAAGTTCCTGATGAAGGCAACGAATTGTTGCCGAAACGTCGGACATTAACCAGATGTTTTTTGACTCGATTTGATCGCCTTCGCATAATTCTGAACGCATCGAGGGATAAAGTCTCATTATGGACATGAATTTAAATTACCAAAAATCACATCGAAACCACTTGCAATCGTTTGTCACTTCTTGGTCCGAGTTAGGATTGATAAAAAACCTATTCCGCCCAATTGTTGATATTAGGTTTTCACGTGAATCGAGTTTTTCAATCGGTACAGCGTGTGAATTTCGCGGTCCCGTGTGACGTCATACGGTATCTCTTACGCACAGATTGACCGTCTGGTGGCGCTAACGACGACAGTGGTCTACAATAAAACATGGCAGCCGAGGTACTGTGTGACGTCACGTGGCTGACTTTCATTGCTCTTCACACTCGTCTGAAGATGATTCTATGATTTTTCTAGTTTTTCAAACTTGTAGTTAATCATTATAGGCACTCATTTATCATGGAGATTTGGTACTTCTCACTTACTTCTCTTTACTACTGGGGCATACTTTTTCCCATTCGGTCATGGCTTCTACAGCAGCGTAGAGCTGTAAGAAAGCAAGAACGACGAGGACCGAGAAGACTAGGGGAGACCGGGGTAATGTGGACAGCGGGGTAAAGTGACCATCCATAGGCGTGCGCACGGGGGGGGCAGGGGGGGCGGCCGCCCCCCCTAATGCGGCCAACCCTTCTATGTTCGGAAATGAAAATCTGGGCAAAAAAATTCTGAATATGTCAATGCCGAAATGGGATACTCAAATAATTGGTTTTGTAACAAAAATATGGAGGGGGGGAGGGGGTATATATTTCCTGCCCCCCCTAATGAAAAATTCTGCGCACGCCTATGTGACCATCTCGAATAATTTCTTGTTGAGCGATTCTAAGAAGGCAGTATTTACACCGAGGGTTTGTGCTGACGTACTTTACAAAATGAAATAGTTGAACCCTATGAAATATTCAATATTTCGGGAAAAATCAATCAATCTAGTTTCACGCCGTGTAGATTGATAATTTCCGTCAACTCAGATTTCGGATCATCGTGCCGTCAATGGCATGTTTTGACTAGGTTTATTTTTTTCTCGATTCCTTGAAACGTCTGCTTAATGGTACTATCAATTCTTTTTTTGTTAAACATAGTTTGCATCAAGTTTTCAATTAAATTGTTGTCGGGTTACCTGCGGGGTAATATGAACGGGGAAAAGTGGCCATGTACGCCACGAGCGCTGTTAGCCGCCGAGCGTCAACCTAACCTCACTTCGGGTGACATTTGAATCGCGACAGCGGTGTCGTGTTTCGAACATTTTCGATTCGAGTAGGTATCACAATTTTCACAGTCACGTGCTTTTATCAGACTCAGGGCAATACGTACAGATTTTGCAATGTTTTGACGTTATTTTCATCCTAATACGAATAAGGAATCCGTCATAATACGAATTTTTCCACTTGGCCCCATAAGCTTGATCACTTTACCCCAGCATCGGGGTAAAGTGATCAGTTTGCAGGTTAGGTTTATATCGATTATGACGCAAGCACATCGCAATAATATCGGATTTGACCGTCATAATCGCTTACCTAAAGGTACAAACTACAAAATAAATACGACATGATAAAGCTTTAGTCGATATTTTATGTTTTATGTCCGAATTAGTCTTAGGGTATCCACGTTGCCCCGGTCTCCCCTACTTGTTTCATGGTGATTATTCAAGCTTGAGAAATACTTGTGTGGCTATCATGTCCCCGACGTTTCCTATTTTTACCCGCGATTGCAGGTGAATTATTCTTTTATCATCGACGCGTGTACACAGCTGCGACGATTTGGACACGACGATTTTTACAGACGCAAATAAAAATCACATCCATGATATCGCGTGTCCGATGACATAAGGCCATAAGCGCCATTATGCGACTTTTTCTTGTTCGCAACAGCAAAAGGTCACATATATACATTTTTTTCAATGTATTTAAAAACCCGAAGATTCGTTCATAAACGTTGGAATTTAATACTGGATCAATTGACAGCAGAAGGTCGTAACCTGGAATTTTTTTTTATAAAATGGCGCTTACGACCTTCTGCTTTTAACGACGAATGTTTTTCATCGAATTTTCCGAAACGTTCGCTTTTTCAGTTTATCTTCGCGTTTCAGGTGTCTTTCGGACTTTTCGGTTCAGGAGTGAAGAAATTCTGGAATTTCCGCCCACGACGTTCTGCCTTTACGTTTTTTTTTCCAATTATCCTACAAAATTGTAGCGAAAGAACGACGTATCCGTCCAACATACGACCTTTTGCATTTACATTTTTCAATCTCGCAATCTCAATTGATCCGTACGTTTTGACCATTTTTAGAGCGAATGGCGTGAAAAC
>JAFFZH010014170.1:0-44064 GCA_018420115.1 Euura saliciscinereae
TTTTTTGCGCTTCGCAAACTGATCGACCAGAAGTCATCAAAATCATCATTCAACGGCGTAAATACTCAAAATATTCGAACCCGGATTGTAAACATCATAAGTATGATTACATTCTAAATTTCCCATTTGACCATTGTTTGATTCTCAAATTCGAATTCAAAACTGTCTAATAGTTGTAATAATAATGACGTCAAATCCCGATTTTTATCGACATAGTATGTCGTTAAATCCCGATTTTTATCGACATAGTATGTCGATAAATCCCGATTTTATCGACATAGTATGTCTGTATGAGTTGGCCGGACCGGGCTTCCGTACATTACAGAGTTAAAAAAATTAGGAAACACTATAATTCTATCAACAAGAATTTGAGGTACAATTTGATGAACTATGGTATAAATTAACCTTAGAAAATAATAATAATTATATTATAAAAAGAAAAAAATAGCAGATATCTTGTGGTGGCGATCGATTCACTCTCGACGTTCATGAAATCAAATTAGTATATTATGCACCAAGGTTAGGGGTAGGCATTATGTTCAACCAGAAGTTATAGCTCGCGAGGGATGAAAAAAGAGCGGTGTAGCCTGAAACCGGAATAATCTTATATCATTCGCTGTTTTGCCAACACGTGGCTGTAATCGTATTGAAGCGCCTAAAATAGTATATTGTGTATCAAGGGCGGAAAGAAGGCGATTTCACGAGTGCGAAGGTAGCCGCCCAAGCGTAGCGAGGGCGGCCGTCGCACGAGTGAAACTCGCCTTCCGCCCGTGGTGCACACGATACTTTTCGTCCCCACCCCTTGAAACCACGCCTTTTCATACTTTCCGCCCGCTCGAAGCTGGCTGTAATGGAAATGTGCGCCCGCTCGCCGAGCGGTCACAATAGCTCAGATTCCACCCGCTTCGCATGCATGAAAAGACGCGTTTTCAAGGGGGGTAGGACGAAAAAGAATTTAGATGAAACAGAACCGTCTTCATTCAGGGTGAACTCATAATTTTCACGGCTCAATTTGTCGCCATTGATTGTTATGTTGTCGCCAGAATTCAATTCCTCGTCTCTGACGCAAACTCGGTTTTTTTCGAACATTCCTACCCCACAGCACAGAGGCAGACACGGAATCCGGAAATGTTCGTGTGTAATGCAATTATTCTTAGATCCCTGCCAAGTTCCAGTCGTCAACGGAAGTTGAATGCATTTTATTTTCTTCTTTTATTTCTCACGCAAGTTTTATTCAAACCACAATACGACACGTGAAGCTATCGCGCAAGTGCATCATATCTGTGAGTGACTACGTAATCGAGACAGAAAATAATCATCACAGTCGTTTAATATCGACACGAACACACAATTTATTTATTCAAATTACATAACTTCTAGATCAGACTTAATTCGAAAATATTGACGAGTCTAGGCACTCTTCGAAAGGCACGATATCCCATCGATTGTCCATTTCGTGACCATTAAGATGACCAGTCTCAGATGTAAATTGAACCTGGGAATTAAATTTTCTGTATAATATAACGAAGACACGTCATTGCTTCATACTCATCAATTATTACCATTGTTTTATGTCCTTCTGACGTTCCGTATCCGCGACTCGTTGATTGTTTGCGGTTTCTTTGTTGTGGTGAATAATATCCATTCCAGAGTTGATATCAAGAAGTAAACGTTTGACAAAATGGTCAGTGCCATTGGTATATAAAAATTGAGATGATCGTTTTTCGGTGTCTTCAACCAGCAAACGCTATTCTCCTGATAACTTGAGTAAATCTCTATGTTGCGAATTGAAATCAAGCTGAAACCCCAGGCGTATATCGAATACGTGAACAAGTCTTGGCCGCTACGTTCTTCGAGGTTTACTTCCAGGATGGGTGGGAATTTCCTAAGACAGTAAAAAAGAAACCATAACCAAGAATAGCAATATTACAAATCGAGGGGAAAATAGCTCATTGAATTGGTACGTGTCACTAGGCCATGAAATAATTCATAATCCACTTGAATTAATGAGAATTAACTGAATTAAGTTGATTTGAGTTGAATTAATCAAGTTGACTCGAGTTGAATTCAGTTGAATTAACTTCAGATCGTGCGACACGTGCATGAATAGATGAGGCCTCGCATCGTAGGATTTTGAGATTATGGATCGCGCACGTGCAGTTCACAATTTTTTACAATTCCGTGCCGGCCGCATCTTTTTATACACTTATTATTACTATAATGTTTGACGATGATTCTGGGATTCGTACGAAATTAGACTGATTCCGGTCCTTTCAGGCATTCGTTTCGTATCTATTCGGGATACTTTCGGAAATGATAGATTCGAGTATACTATAGTGTAATGTATTTATCAGGAACTTATGATAAAATGGGATTTATTGTCATTATCATCGTACAAAAATGTCAATCAGTATTCATAATGAATTGTATCGCGATTGAGCCTATAATTGTTGGACCCCATCTCGGTCTGGAAATTGTTTAATTTTATTATGACGTAGAAGTTTGCTTCCTGCAACAAAAACGTCTCATGAGGAATCTCATCACTTTTCGCTTGCATACGAATATTATGAATATCGGAACACCCTGTAGCGTGTTTACAGTGTCTATCAGTAACCAGAGGAGTTGAGGACGCTGCCAGAGCCACGATACTATTTCCATAGACCAGTTTATTCCCATCAGGATGAACAATTTCAGATACAAGTTGAACCTGAAACGAATGAAATTGATTGACACAGAAACTCGAGAGTCGATATCAGTGATCGTCCAATCATCAAAGAAAGATGAAGAAAAACTTACCATTGTTCATCATTGTCGTGCCGATTGCTATCCCTGCCTTGTAAATGTTTTTTCGTATTTTTTCTGTGTCCCCGAATCTTAGTAGCCGTTAATACGAACAGAATGATGTTGCAGATGATGGTTAAACCCATCGGACCATAAAAGTACAAGCCTTTTGCTTCTCTGGCTGGAAAACAAATCGTTAGAATAAAGAATGTGTACATTGATATATTCAAACAATTTCAGAAAATTGAAATTAATCTTTCTTTCACTCACTTTTGAACCAGCATTTGTTTTTTCCAAATTCTGGTCGAATGAAAGTGTCTGGAATTCCGGGTGCAAAATCCATTATTGCGCAAATTGCGGTTAATAAAATTGGACAACCCCAGGCGTAGATTGAATACATAAGAAACTGCTTTCGATTACGTGGCCTGACGCTTCCTGGGAGTGAGCTGAAACCCCTGTAATAAGACAGTTAATATTATAATCGCACAACGTTTACGAACTCAACACTTACACGATATACCTAATTTCAGATCAATCTATTGTATGTCGTGGTTTTTTTTTGCTGTTCAACCGCTGAGATACATACATAGATAATTCGTGGTCATACTCGCAATTAATGCTTTGCAAGAACCTCGAGAAAAAGCGGTCAACGCAATTCTCTTATCGTCTGAGGCAGATCTTAGAAAACCACAAAATGATACAGAGGATGAATCATGTGGAAGCTCATTACGTTCTCAATGATAAAGGAATTAAATTTTTTAAATGGAATGATGTGACAGTTAGAACTTACCCAAAAGTCAACCAAATATCGATGCACATTACGTTCATCCAGAAAAAGCTCGCGAGAAACAAGAAAGTGACTGTGAAAGCTGCAAAAAAAAATTGTCGTGATCAGACGTGAAAGAAGATTGAGCCGCATGGTGGCCAATGGTCACGGAAAAGTAAGGAAATTCGAAAAATGGTCAGGCAATAGTCAAGAAATTTTCTGGCGATACAAGACGACACAGAATGAAAGATCCTCACCGATTATTTTCTTACTTGTGCGAAAATCCTAATCAATGGATATAGTAGCAAAACTTGTGAATGAATTATATGAGTAAAAAAGTATTCTAAGAAATCAATTGAATAACCAATAATTCGTCCGAATTTCAGTCAGGGAAAAGTCAGGAATTTTTTCCACTCTTCACAGAGGCCACCATGTGAGGGGAAATAGATATTCAACGTACATATGAACAAGCAGATCTCGGATGAAGGTTTCCCCATGTAATGTTGAAGTCCAAGAGTGGCGAATCCTAGGGCCAGAGAGCCCACGAACGCGCTGACCGTGAGTCCGTGAAGGTTTCTCATTTCCGGTATGATCATGTAAACGGCGAAAGTAGCGACCAGGAATGGCACGGATATCAGCATCCCTATGATCTTGGAATCATAATAGAAGCTGGGGGTGCGGCACAGTTTCGGAATATACTTCGTGGCGTTTTCCTTACGATAAAGACAATAGTTGTAGGAATCTTTCATCGCGCCGTTCTCACGATTCGGCAGATAAAGCCAGCCGTTTTTCATCAGGTACCACTCGTTCACTCGACCGTGTCTCTCAGGATCGATAAGATATCCGTGGGTCAAGCACGGATCGGACACGATAATTTCAAACCTCTTGGCGTTCGCTTCGACGCCGTCGGTCGTAAGGTTGATAGAATAGACTGACGGAAGAGCGACGGAAATTGGGCCGTGGTACTCCACGCAGCTTCTATTCTTCGCGATCGATCCCAAATCGCAGCACAGCGGCAACCGCGGTTTATTCTTATCCGAAACGCAGCCGAGAGTCGCACCGTCTTCGAGACATTGTTCGCGGATTTGATCGGCGTCGATGGTCGATGAGGCCGGGAATACGTGCAGGATGTTTAGGAAGAGAAGAATGAACGAATGTTTTCCGGCCATCTTCAACGACGTACGGAATGATACTGTGGATCTCACTCTCGCACGTTCGACTTCGAGGATTAATCGACGCGATGACACACACGATCAGGTTCTCTGGAGGGAGTTGTGTTGGCTGTAGACAGGAAATCCTTATTCACGCTCGTATAATGAGACCACGATGATGGGTTATGCAATCTCTTAGACAAACCCAATTGCATTACCAATATCATATCTTGTGCGAGTTGGGTCTCTGAAATGGCAGTCAATATCCTACCCCCAGAATCAAAGTGAAACAATTAGAATTTTTTTTTTCAATTTCTCAGTATGTCTAGTGTTTTTCAATTTCTCATCATGTCTGCGAATTCGCATGCGCGGAGTACGAAAAGAGTTACTTTTAACGCCTGGGACTTGAAAGTGAGTTTATTTATACTCCGCACATGCGCACTAAACCGTCGATAAAATGGATGTTTGAGTTACCGAACAGAGGCTAAAAGAAACGCGTGAAACAATCTTGCAGTGTCTATAAAGTAAATAATATATTTGGTACTATAGGAACTTATCGTAGACCACGGTGTTTATATCCTTATGAAAAACCTGGACGTCCTGGAAATCTCAGAAAATTTCGTTTCTCCTGAAATATCCTGGAATTGTCAGGGACTTATAAATCCTAAGTTGAGTAGACACCCGGATCTGGAATTAGACACATTCAATGGAGATAGTCTGAATTTGTCGGATATTGGCTGCTCTTGAAGCTTGCGTTGGAATTTTGAAAAAATAATTAATAGCCCACCGAGGAGGAAATATTGTGTTTATGCGAACTTTTCTGCTGTTGGTGAAAAAGAAATACTTTTCAGTTTTCAGACCGAGGAGATTTTATGACGTGGTAGTGAGTAGAACTCTGACTTATCATCGTCCGATATGATATTCGTTCGGAACGTAAAGCTTCGACTTTTTCATTTGTCAGTAAATTCAAGAGGGAAAAGAAGAAATCTTGAATGTATGAAGTGTATTTTCCACTGATATCAGAGCTTAGAGATTCCGAAGTTTCCTACTTTTTACGTATGATAAATTATCGATGAAATGATTCAGGGATAAAAATGAGTTTCAGTTAGAAAAAAAAACTTTATGAAATATATTTATTCAAGCATATCACACGATACAAAAAGCAATCTTTTCAAAATTTAGGACATTCATGTATGTTTATGATGATAAAAACTATACATACATATGATAATAAAGATATTTAGAAGAATATAGTTTGTTGTATGATAAGAATAATGTGATTGAACAGTTCAACTTAATTTATATATCCTAATAACTATGACAATGTTTTACCTAATAAGACGTTTTTTTTTTTTAAACCTTAATGAATAATCACTTAATATTAAACACTATAATAATTAACTTTGTACGAAGTTTCGTACATTATAATTACGTGAACCTATAATATATGATATAATATCTACGTTTTGATCGGATGATAAGTTTTTTTTACTCACAAGTTTTCTAGACTCTTTTTTCGTTTTTTTTTTCAACTTCTGTAATCAACGTAGTTTTTAGCAATAATAGTTTATATCTGACTAGATAAATGGCATTTAGAAATGTTAAAATACGTGCAATTTGAGGGGGGGAGGGGTTCATATATTTTATTCTTTTTTTCCCACGGTTCAATTTCGCCTTGATTGTAGTATATATCCGACGTTTGTGTGTTACGTATACATGGACGAAGAACGAACGTTGTTACAATAACCGACTCCACTCCCCAACATCCTGCATAATATATGACCGGTGTTATTTTACATTTTCATTAACGATTATTATTATTATTGTTATCATATGAATTGATATAAAAGTACGCAAGAAAAAAAAATCTTTAATATAAAATAAAATTTTGTTACTAATTTACCAAATTGTAACAATGACGTAAGGTTCAACGGTTTCAATAAAAATTAATGGGCACGTTGTTATTATATCGTCCCCAGGAAATAGTCAATCAATTATAATCGTCAAATTGATAATCCATTAACGCGACATGACGTATTTGTTATATTGGGAGTCTAATTGTCTCCAGAAATTGGCAAATCATAAATCGATCTGCAGTTCGTCAACATCATTATTACAAATATTGATTAATTCGGATATTATTCCAATTGCAAGATTTGTGATCAGAGTGGTAAATATACATTGAGCTTATTATATAGTATATTTTGCACATATCTGTGTTTGACATATAGATTATTTTTTTACTATCATTAAAAATAAAAAATGAAATCTAATTTTACCAAAATCAGTGATTAATTGTTATTTATATTATAAGATAATCTTATCGTAGATTCGATTTTCTGATGGGTTCAATATTATCTATATCCCAACATGAAAAGCCTCTTCAATATTTGTCAGGATTATGAGAGATTATATAAACGGTAAACATTAATAATTACCTCATTAATTTTTAAATATTACTCTAATAAAAAAAAAAGTCTAATTTATGATCTTAAAAACCTAATCTAAGGTAATATTCAATTCAAATATCGATTAAATGTCAACTCGACGTACTTATTTCTGTTTTAAACTAAACTAAACTTAAAAAAAAAAAGACTCAAATTTCTCTTGATAATGAAACGTGATTAAATTCTCTGAAATTTTCGTCATCTTGTCAAATATGATCTGGAATTTTCGAAAGATTAAAAATATATGCGATAAAAGCAGAGAAGATATTATTTTTTTTTAATATGATTCACATATTTTTGAATGACATGAAAAAAAAAATAGTTTTAGGCCCCGTCGCTGTCGTCTGAGACGTTTTTGGTAGCCCTAGAAACGGGGTCTGGAAATTGATTCATTTTCTCATGAAGAGGAATCGAAGTAGTACAAGTTCGCGACGACGAACTGTGATTAGCGCTTCTTGTCGAATCTCGTGACAAAAAATTATTCCCTTGACAACCGAAACGTTTCATTAATAATCTCTTGATTTTTTGTTTCCAAACAAATATTATGAATATAATAACACCCTGAAGAGAATTCGCAATGTCTGTCAGATACCAGAGGGATTTTGGACCCTGGCAAAGCCAAGATATTATTTCCATAGACCAGTTTATCCCCATCACGATGAACAACTTCAGATACAAGTTAAACCTGAAAAAAAGACAATTATATCAAATAATGAAAAGGCTCTGCGACGTTGTTGATCTACGTCAGAAAAGAGGAAAACATTTTTTCAGGCAACTCAAGGTGTTCGAGTCGAATGAGTGGAATAAAAAAAAAAAGGAAATTGAACTTTTCAAGAAGAAAAAATAATAAAAATCGAACGCATATATGATCGCAGTTTCACTTATGGAAGGGTAATAAAAATGTTCAAGAGAGAAATACACGTTAGTTTGTTGCTTTAACTGCCCAGCTATCGTAAACACTATAACACAAGATTACACGTCGTGTAACAGAAAGGTTAAAATTTTTGTTATTAAAATATATCCACGACCCGAGGACGTAACCAACTTAACGATACAAATAATTCAATTCCTCATTAAAATTTAAATAAACGTTCAAATTTTACCATACAAAAAAGAAAGAAACTCACCATTGCTTATTATCGTCGTGACGTTTGCTGTCCGTTCCTTTCAAATGATGAGCCGTGTCCTTTTTGTGTTGGATTATCTTGGCAGCCGTTGATATGAATAGAACGATATTGCAGATAACGGTTATCCCCATCGGTCCGTAGAAGTACAGTGCCTTGGCTTCTTCGGCTGTTTTTGTAATTAAAAGAAAAAGTATAAATGTTAATTATTATTATCCATTAATCATAAGCCAGATAATCGTAGTCTGAATTAATTTAATGAATATTAGGGCGAGTAATATATGAGTCAGCATTGTACGTGCGGTTTCCTGGAATATATGTGATATCCTGAAAGCGAAGACTCGCGGGTTTGGCGAAATTAATCACCTCAAAAACACAACGGGGTTAAAAACTACGTCGCCGCTAATTTTAATCAGCGACGAGGTGATATGCTGAATTAAATTATTGTATCGTTGAATTAGTATTTTTAACTGAAACACATAATTTCAGAAATATACGAAGTGATTCGTGGAAATATAGAAAATTTAGAGAAAAGTCAATTTATAGGAGAGTTTATTTCCGATCAGTTTGCAGTTTGATACCAATTTATTCATGACATTAAATTTAAACGACACTCGATTGTTTTACCTAGAATCACGTTCGATTCTATTTATAAGAAATTCGGGATTTGAAACAAGACATTTTTCAAAGTCGATCAATTTTATAGAAATTTTTCATCATTGTGGGGTCAATTCTGAGATTAGAAAAAAAGAGATTTATTTTTAACAATATTTTATCACTCACTCTTGAACCAGCAACTTTCTGCACCGAATTCCGGTCGGAGTATACCATCCGGGATTCCCGGTACGAAATCCATGATAAGACAGACAGCGGTTAATATAGCCGCGCAACCCCACGCATAGATGGAATACATGAGAAATTTTTTGCGTTCACGTTGCTTGATGCTTCCTTGAAGAGACCGGAAGCCCCTGTAACACAACAACATCCCTTTTTTCAATCAAAGCGAAATTTCAATCATTTCTCCATTAGACGGAAAAAATAAGAATGAACAATTGTTTGAATCGAGGAAATTAGTTATCTTGATTATTATCGAATTAATATTTACTTTTGAATAGAAAAAAAAAATTGTAGGTATCGATATTTTTGACCAGTTAGACAATATTTATTATTCGATAATATTCAAGAAACTGATTTTTTGTTAGTCGAAACTATGATCACTATACATGAATACCAAAATCGTGATACAGTATAATCTGATGATATGATATGATGTGAAAAACGAGGTAGACAGATTTATGACCTAACATGAGATTCTAAGTGAGTCTAAAATTAGCATATCAACGCTATAAAAATAAAATTTCTTATTAATTTTAGGACACAGTTTATTTTTCAATACGAACAGGATTTATAAGTACCGAAATCAGAAAGAGTTAATATTCATGCATTAAAATCGTACCTTAAACAATTTCTTTTATAATAAATTGTCATTCTAATCGATGATTGACACAATCCCATCATGATTTTTTACATAGAATTCTACGCAATACAAATATTGCTAGTTACTCATGATATAACATCTTATTTCTCAATATATATTATAATTATCATACAGAAGTTTCTAAACATTCATGCATGGATCGTGAGGGTAAAAAAAAATATATTATATACTCATCATACATGGTGCAGCCGTATAATCCAATCCAATATTACTATAAGGGTGAGTTTATAATCGAGGTTTTAGATAAAAAAAAATAATAAAAAATGATGATAAATAATAATTTGTGCGCAATCGTAATAACAATATACTCTACATAGAACAGTACATTAATTTTACCCACCCTTGATTCGGGGCAACTAACTTCGTAGGCTGCAAGCTTGGAAGTAATAAAGAGATGTTTTATTTACAATGTAGAGAAAAAAAACATATATATATATATATATATATATATGTATATACTTGTGATGATAATTTAGTAGATTCAATTATAGCATCAGATCAGATTGATTAATCAATTGTTCAAATATTTATTCACACATTCGACTAGTTTTTCAAGATATGTATTTTTATAATATATATAATATAGTCAAACTAGTTTCTGCACCTGTCGAAAATTAGTTACATAAATATAATGAAAACACACAAGGAGCCCGCAGAGTTTTTGCGTAACGACTAGGGAATTTGTATACTATTGACTAAAAAAGATACCACGTCATTTTTTTCCTTTCTTTCTTTCTTTTTTTTTTATCTTCTTATTTATTTAAAAGCATTCGAAATTAATATACAAAGCAGTTTCATAACTAGACACGCGATTTCGTACGTATACATACGTCACGTGATCCACCAACCGTGAAATCCTTTCACCCTGCCGGACTAATTAATATTATACTTATACATACACACGAAACCGTTAATATGTTGAACTAGTTTTGTTAGAAGAATATTTGCGGTGAAAATTAATCAGGGAAATTCCAGAAGTTTGGAAGAATTGCAAAAATAAAGACAATCAATAAAAGCAATTTACAGCTATACATAGTTTCTTTTTTACTTTCTTTCTCTCTAGACATTCACAACCACGCGCTTATCGCTCTGAGATTAAAACAATTCTACGAGGTCGTTTATTGGATCGATTTCGTGGGTTGCAGGTACACCCACAATATTAATGACTGATATTAGCATAATATAATTTATTTTAATTACACCGCATGCGTGAGTGAATTAATTTCGTTATCTTGATGTCAAATCAACTCGGCGATTTTGATGAAGTTCTGAATCAAGTTTTATTTTATAAACTCAATTTTTCTCTTCAATTCTTGATTAAACGGCAAGTAATCTTATCAGATAAAGAACAAGGAAATTGATTAGCAACGAATTTTCTAAGAAATATAAAAAATAAAAGAAACACGTGTTTGAACATTGAACGTCTATCAACATCCTGTCTAGTACAAATCGACAAATATTTTCATGTTTACTCGGTTTACTCGTCAATCATGTTTTCAGAAGCTTCAAACAAATGTTGAATTTGTAGAAATTGAGACATAGATTAGTTTTTCTCATTATACCTACCTACGTGACAAAAATGAGGTAAAAATTAATATCCGACTCGTGTGTTTGTGTGCAATGTCTGAATAATCAGGTGCGTACAATTCCCCGGTGGAAATAGTCACGCCCAGTTTATACGCGTGTGGTTCGTTGATTGCCATTGCAAATTGCGTGTCACTCGTGTCTTTCCTCCTTATCCCCAGGATTTCTACCGACGTCAGGTTATAGTAGGGGATTCGATATTGGACAGGAAATTGTCTCTGTTGATAGCAAACATCAAACACCAAAAGTGTCCTATAGATAAAAGTGTACTTTTCCTTTCTCTCGTCTCACACTGAGATCTTTATCTCTCTCTTCGATACATATTTTACTACAATTTCCCATTCACCGAAAGAAAAGAAAATGAAATATTGTATGGCTCAAGTTTAATTCGTATCATTAACGATTATTTACCAAGAGTAACGAAAAAATATACATCAGACTTTTAATAACCCTCACAACGCGGAAATTACAGTACATCAGACAATACATGTGTAAGTAGAAACTTGTGTTTAGGATTATTTCAGTAATTCATTAGTGAAACACAATTTGGTCCTTCGTTGGGCTCGGCTTTAGCTTAGGATAACGTCTCACAGTCCGTCGAGCTAAGCTCTGATACGAGGAGGCCTAATCACTATACCAAAGTTTGTAAAAGCCAACTAGGAACAGATATTAATGCGTCAGGTGCCTATAAAGTAACTGGTTTTTTTTTGAGAGGTTATGTTTTCAGTACGAGCCATTGGAGAGCCGGAGGGGCTCGCCCCATACAATATTTTTTCCCGGCGAGAGCATTGTAAATAATTTTCACCCGAGTTGACCGCAGCTAATTGTATTGAAAATACTTTTCAAGACAGTCCTGAATTTAGTGTCAAAAAGTTACTCAGTTTTCAGGAATTCTAATTTCTGGTGAATTAAAATGGATAGTGCATGGAGATTGATTGAAGTAGAGTCAACGGAAGAGGAAAGATAACAATTAATCAACAAAAGGAGTAAGTGAAGTCGCAAGATAAAAAACACAATAATTAATACCACAAAAATGGGTCAAAACTATTATCGTCCAAATGACGTGCCGACGATAACGGTTTTTGACTCATTTTTGTGGTTTTAATTATTGTGTTTTTTATCTTGCGACTTCACTCACTCCTTTTGTGGAATAATTGTTATCTCTCCTCTTCCGTTGACTCGACTTGATCGATCTGCATATACTATATCAAGATGTCGAGTTATGGAGTCCTTCTGAATAAAATTAAGAGGGTTCGAACCGTATTACCATATCTTTCTTCTTTATCTCTAGGGCAAATTCTTCGTTGAAGCAAGATTTTAGAAAAACCACTGGATAATATCTTACTTCGGGTTTTGGAAGAGAGACAACGATTTCTTCAAAATCGAGATAACTCAACGAACTTTCAAAAATTACTTTGGTCACGATGTTTTATCTGATGGTTTCGAAACAAGATGGAATCTTTTTGCTTTCTGCTTGTTTCGATTTCATTAATTTTTTGAATTCCCATGACGATATGATACTAGCAATATAAGCTACTGAAAATCCCGAAGTTTCAGTGCAAATCGATTTTCCCTACACTCTTCTGACCTCGTGTAGCAATAAACCAAACGTCTGTATAATTTTAATGAAAAATTGATTTACGCCTGCACCGAAGTGAATGAGTGAGTGTTGTAGTGAAAACTAATTGCGGTAATCGGTACTTCGATTTATAAATAGAAGTGAAATCTTTTCCCGCAACTCGTACACGCGTTGCATACCTGCATTGAAGAATTTATTCAACGACTGTAGCGGCCGCAAAAATTACGCAATTGAATATATTAGTCGAACAGCGGATTAATTATAGAGGAAAATAAATCGCATAAGTGTATAATTAATGAAATTCTCAGTTTTCTCGTTTCTCTTTGATTCCCCCATATTCACAAACTAATCTCGTTACGATTCATATCTCATACGCGACTCAGTTATTCAAACAATTTTATTTAATCAATAAATGCACGCACGAGTTTCGCTCCGTCCTTCGCTCTGACGGTGGATTTGATCGCTTGGAAAACAACGCGAAGCTCTAATTATGTGTTTTATCAAATTATCGACCGAAATATAATTAGAAGACCGTGATTATTGACCGCAAGCTGCACTTATCGCTTTATCAGCTCGTTTGTCAACGTTACAAATTGAGGCTGTCTAAGTAATAATCTCACGGTATCTATGTGATCGAACTAATTACAGATAATATATAAAGTCCTTAAAAATATTATATTTAGATAACGATTATAGAGAATGTAGAGAGTGTTTTTTCTATACTATATATATATATTTGCCGCGTTGCTCATAGGTCAGAGTTGAATATTTCATAATATGGTAAATGTGGGTGCAGCGAGGCACAAATACGTCAGTAAAAAATGTCAAAAAATATTTGAATAAATACGAGCGTGACGCGTGTCTGACCCAGAGGGGATTCATTTCAATTTTGTTGATTAATAATTAAACACACAAAGGGCGAATTTTTTTATTCTTCCCTTTTCACCAATTCGGGGTAACTATTTATAACCGCGTAATTGATTGATTTACGTACTTTTAACGACGGGTTCTCTAAATCGGACTGCGCTTTTCAGTTGAAATCTGACTACTTATAACCTGACTTTATGCCCAAAACAAATCAGCCTTTTGATTTATTGACAGTTTAGTTATACACAGGAAAATATTCATCTCCAAAAGCTTATAAACATGTAATCATGTCACAGAGCTAATTAGCTTCATTGAAACAAATTCGTTTTTTTTCTAGTTTCTGTTGTACAGTACATGAATTTTCATTTCATACATTGAAAATAACCAAAATATTAATTTTTTCCTCATAAAGTTTGCTTTGATGAGAATAGAATAAAAATTTATCCTATACTAAAATAGAAACTCGGTAAAAAAAAATGACAATTTTTTATTTTTTCAATGTAGCTTTGGTCCAATAAATTCAAAAATTGGGAATTTTGAAGGAAATTAAAATTCAACATCTAGAACCCAGACTAAAAATTGGTATTGACCGGTTTTTTAAAACTAAATGTAGAAATGAATGAGATAATTGATAAAATTCAATGTTGAAATTCGTTCGATCTCAATCGTCAATGAATAAAATGGGTTTGGCTCCGTGACCTGCACCCGTCCTTCGGTAAGCCATTAATAACATTAAGTGTTAATTCCCCGTTTAACACTCGACGACTGCATCGTGGTTGGATGGTAATTATCACATCTGGGGAATTGATCCCCGCATGTCGTTTCATATCTGATCATGTTTATGCTGAGATAGGGAATATGATTAGTGTAACAGCGAAACTATCGGAGTTTGAAACTCGTATTTTTTCGGAATGTTTCATCGTTCTTATTTCAAGTATCACTGAATAAATATTATGGGGCTGATCGTATTTTTGGAACAATGTTTGCATCATCCCATTATTCCGCATGTGTCTAGACCGTAGATTCTGTGAAGAGCCACTCGACAAGCTTCATCGAGTGAGGCTGTATTGTAACGTCTTGGACATTACGTAAACCGGAAGTCGGAATCTCGTCATGTATAACAAAAACTATAACCGACGACATGAGACCGCGAATGTGTGGCGAAATAATAATCAACGTCTCGTGTGTCGGGAGGAAATTTGTTTGAAATGTTCATACTTTGAAATATACAAGATAATATATATCGCAGGTTCTCAAAATCTTCATTTTTCAATTTCATTTCTTGCAACGTATGAAGGAAACATGGATTCCTCAGCTTTTATATCTCAATTAAAAAAGAAAAAAAAAACTATCACAGAAACCAAAAAGGGGGAAAAAATCGTCAGTTTCTCAGCTCGGCTTGTGTTAATATTTACATTGGAAATTTAATCAATTATCAGATGGACCATGCTAGTTGGATATTCAGAAGAAAAAACGTTAATAATTTTTAGTGAATTTATGATCGAAAATTAATCATAACAGATAAAAACATCTTTGTGCTTTTCTAGGAATTTCATTAAGCTTCTATGGTTACGCAAGCCACGGAAATTATCTACGAGCGTATAACCACATCAGCCAAGGAAATTACGCGGAGAATACGGTTGATACGTTTTTTCTTATCAACGTGTAGCAGTTCTTAGAATATCATGTATATCAGTATAGCATCGACACTGTGCTAGGGTTTTTCTTTTTTTTTTTCTTAAATGAAATGATTTTTTCATCAAATGAATGGACAAAAAAAATACCTATATTATAATATTTCGCAGATTGAATCATCGAAATTTCTGTTAAATTATTTATTGATTTTTTTTTTTAATGTAAACTTACCCAAAGGTCCACCAAATATCGAAGCACATGACGTTCAGCCAGAAGAAGCTCGCGAGAAATGAAAAGTGAATTGTAAACGCTGTAACAAAAGAAATAGACAAGAAAATTAATCATCTTTGTTGAATCGATCTAATATACACAAATGGCGTCAGAAAATTAAAAGAGATAGAGAAAAAAAAGAATGGATAATTGATTTCCTATCGATATAGTTGTATCATATGTACATGTAACCAAGCAGATCGAATCCGGAAAAAAGACGACGTTGGTCAGTCCGAACAGTAGGTACGAAACGGCGAGGCAGCCGACGTGCATGCTTATCGTAAGTCCATGTATATTTCTCATTTCCGGTAAAATCGTGTAGGCGATAAAGGTGGCGACCAGGAACGGCACGGATATCAGCATCCCCACGTTCTTCACCGGGGAATATTCGTCGGGCACACAATGCACGGCCATATAACCCGTCGAATTGACCTCGCGGAATAAGCAGTAGCTCCCGAAGTCGTACCTCTTCACCATGTCATTGGGCACGTAAATCGAGCCGTTCCTGATCAGGTACCAGTAATCCGTTTCACTGTCTTCAGGATCCAATATCCAATTCTCTAGCCCATCGCAAATGTTCGACACGACCATGTCGAAGATCTTCGGGTTCGCCTCGACCCCATCGGTCGACAGGTTGAGCGTGTAAACGGACGGAAGGGTCGCGAGGCTCGGGGGGTCTTCCTCGCTGCATCCCCCTTCGCTGGTCATAACCGATTCCGGAGGACAGCAGAGCGGCAATCGCGGTTTTTCGATCTCGATATCACAGCCGATCAGCACGCCGTCTTGAAGCCATCTTGAATAGGGCGGATAGTCCCGTCCCGATTTCCTGATTATGCCAAATTTGTCGGGTATTTCTCCGGTCAGATCAGTTATCGCACTTGTCGGGCATAGATCGGGGATATCGTCAATGCTGATGGCGCGATTTACCGCTAATAGGCGAAGGAACGCTATCATGAGCAGGACGACCATCCTTGACGGGGATTGAAATGACACTGTCCTATGTCTGTATCTTTTCTGCGTTTTAACAAAGAGCGATAGATATAGTGACACATAGATCTCTTCGAGCCTTGTTTTACCCTCGATGATATTTTTATGGTATAACGTCAACTGGCGAAGAGCTAATGACTAATTGGTTCACCACATAATTATACGAAACCGCAAAGAAATATAACGAAGTGTCATTTCGCGCAGTGTACAGCGAGAGGAAAATAACTCGAGATTTGACCAAATAATTCAAATTATTTCATTCATTTCCTTGGTCACTTCTCATTATTTCATTCATTTTCAACGAGTAATTTTCACCTCGGTGTATAGATTGAAGTTAAGCAGAATAAAAATCGATGAAGCAGAAGCAACGAGATTAAAGATGATGAAATTTGTTGGTTGTACCCATCAGTAGACATATCGAGTCGGATATTCGTCTCTGATTGACCAACTGGATGAAGGTGAGCACCGTGTAGGCAACGGACAGGCACCCGACGTAGGCGCGAAGGTTCAGCCCGTGCAAATTCTTCAACTCTGGTAGCACCGAGTAGACGATAAACGTCGGCACGAAGAACACGATCGAGAGTATCATGCCGATTGGAAATGGCTAAGGAAGTAAAATTGCGCTTTTTATTTCGACTGACATGAGGAACACCGATGAAGAATCGTTTGATCGTCTTCACCTTCAGCTCCCCTTCGTTCATCTCGTCAGAATTCGAGTCTGGGTTGTCGGGACAAACCAGAATCGCGATTCCCACCACGTCTCTGTACGCTGCGAAGCAGTATTTTCCGTAAGCGACGATCGAACCGTCCGATGGTTTGTAAAGAAAACCGTTTTTCGTTATCATCGTCTCGTCGTCTTCGTATTCGCCCGGAATCATCATCCAGCCCGAACGTCCCAGGCAGGGATTCCACAACTTGAAGTTAAAACTGTCCTCATTGACAGTCGCATTTTCTATAAGTACGAGTGTATCGTTGACCAGATCATAAATTCCTATCGGCAAATGGACTCTGGCATCTTCGACTTCGCTGCAACCACCGACCACGACGTAAGACCCAGGAGGGCAGCAGAAAGCGAGGCACGGAATCGACGATGACGAACAATTCACGTTGTGATCAGTCAAGACCGGATCGTCAACGATGAAACTCTTGGTTCCGTTGACGCTGGTCAGGTTGAAGCTCTCGGTTTCGTTGACGCTGGTCAGGTCGATACTCTCAGTTTCGTTCACTACCTCGGCGACCACGATCCCGATTGTCACCAAGAGCACAAAGTAGCACACAAACAACTTCGCGCAGCGATCCATTTAGCTCGATGACTACGGTCTGACTAAATGGTCGGTATAGTAAATTGCACGTAGTAGTAGTGCGGTTGACCGTGACCCAATTAGTATCACAACGCTAATTATCCATATAAGTAGATCTGTAATTCAAGTAAACCGTCTAAGGATATGACTATAATGTGACAAAAGCGGTTTCACAGCGAGGAAATACTGCGGTTGTATCAAATGATTCCACAAAACTTCCACACGTCGGTTATTCAGGGGAAAAATATTACCAGAAGTTATCCTTTTCGATTTTGTCGTGGATATTGACTATTTCGCTTCTCGATTCGTTATCATAATCGTGGACTATTGATCGCAGGCTGCAGTATACTCATTCGTACGAGATATATCGCATCGTTTCCGCTTGACCATCATGCTGTGCGGAAACCGCTGACCGCTACAGCTCCGGTACAACTTCCAGCCTCGACTACGCTAGTCATTAGTCTTATCAGCCATTCTTTTCTCTCCGACTTGAGCAATCATCTCCGCAGCCGCGAGAAGATGTATCAGTTTTTTTTACTCCTCCACTCAACGCGAAGGGATTCTACATTTCTTTCAAAGTTCTCTCGTTGCGGTACTTTTCAAACTTTCGTTGATTAAAAATTCAAAGTTTA
The DNA here is from genome assembly GCA_018420115.1 of Euura saliciscinereae. NCBI lineage: Eukaryota > Metazoa > Arthropoda > Insecta > Hymenoptera > Tenthredinidae > Euura > Euura saliciscinereae. The sequence continues at coordinate 18,623 of JAFFZH010014170.1, forward strand.
ATGTCACAAACTTATTCTTCAAGTTTTGAATTACTGAAGAAACACTTTCTTATCTTCTGTATCATTTTAGATTGGACATGGATTCAACGGTGAATACAGGTCGTTCAACGTTTCAGTAAAATTATAGACTCTCTTCGATCCCATGTAAGTGAGGAAGACAGTTTTCCGATGCGACCATATACGAAGTTGTATTTCACGTTCGGTTAAATTGCCCTTCTCTCGTGTGTAACTCTCTGGGCAGAAGAAAAAAAAGACGACAAAAAAATTAGGGTCTCAGATGGAGTGCTGGTGCGGGTATATATCGCGGTACGAAAATTCAGAGAACGTCCGGAGCAGATAGTTTCGTGGGAAGTGTTTATATACAAACTGTGACCGTGCACAAGTAGCGTCTGAAATTTCTCCCTCATGACATCGCGGGAGTGGTTTAAAAAGCGTTTTGTTCAACCCTTCGTGCTAAGCGTTTGGCATCCTGTCAGTTTTGTGAAACAAGATGTTTTGCCCATGGCGTCATGTCACGCACGATCTCCAGGGTTCTGAACTATTAGGTAATTAGGTCTAATCGTAATCGTTGGTTAAATTAGTCGCTCCTCATTCGTTGGACTGCGATATCGATGGTAGGTAATTGGCTAATGGTCAATCGTCAGCTCATTAGATATCTGCCTAATATTTGACTAATTTTCGTCATCAATACGGCAAGGCGTTGGTTCGCACTTGGTTAATTGGGGCACGAATTATCATAGCTAGAGCTAAGCGTAATGAAATAAAATTTGGAACACTTTTTCTTTCATTGTAGGAAGTGTAGGAATTCGACTCGTGGGTGTAACAATCATATGGAAGCTTGAAGTTTTTTATTATGCGACGTTTCGATTGATTCATGGCCAATCATTATCAAGCCTGTGGAAAACCACATAACACATCACAAAACTTCAAGCTTCCATATGACTGTTACACCCACGAGTCGAATTCCTACATGTGTCTAAAACAGTCAAGAAAACTCCTCCTATCCCATTGTTATGTAAAAGAAACTAGAAATATAGCCGCGGTTTTCAAATCGATAATAGAACAATGAAAGATCCGCGGGGAGTAAAATTTGTCTAAAAATAATCCTCAAGGACACACACATTCGATTAATTTACAATGAAATACCGCACGAAATAGCGATAGGCAAACATCGGAAACCCATTATTCGAGAGAAACAGGTGTGGGTTGTGCTACGAAATCCCGTCAGAGGTTATGGGAGGCGATTTAAGCAGCTCTGTCAAGATTTATCATTTATGCACATACGGGAAAGCGGAGCAGGTGGATTTACACTTCCAACTCTAATTCCTGCGCGGTTTATGTCCGCCCTCGCATTTAACGATCCCAAGTCTCAGAAGTAAAGAGTATGCAAGAATTTCCGCGAACAATTTTTCAACCAGGATCGGTGAAGCGATAAGCATAGGCTATAAAGGGATGCAAAAAATTACCTATGAGGGTGCACGGAACAACGTGCATGTCGCCAGCGTGATCGAGGTTAACGACAGCGAGGAGAGTGTACGCAATTACCAAACACGCCAAGTAACACATCAAGCTTTTTCCGTAGATATTGCGAAGCTTAGGTATCACGGCGTAGACGGTCAACGTGGTCAGTAAAAATGGTATCGATGCTATCATGCCGATTGGGTAAACGATGAAATCGTCCGGTTTTGGCGGATATGCCGTCTTCTCCCTGAAGCAAATCGGGATCGAGATCCTCTGGTCGATCGCGGACACAGCCACGCAGTATTCTTCTTGACCGAATATCTGCATTTCGGTGGTCAACGTCCCGTTGGCGTGAACGACGAACTCATCCTCGGGGTAGTTTATCGGATCCAGAAGGTATTTTTCACCGCTGTCGCACATGAAGTTCGGTATCACGTAAAAAGCGTCATTGAGACTGTCTATCCACCGCAATTCTTCCGCTAGATTCTCGTCGTCCGGACGTACGCGATCGGCCGTGAAATTCTTCGGCCATACACAGTTCGGACCCTCCAACACCTCGCCGGGCATGCAGCAGGTCCTTATGCACCGCACACCGTCCAGTTCGCAGGGGCACCCGAAAGCCGTCGAATTGTCATCCGTCCAGCTCAATTTGTCGTCCTCAAGGTAGAAAGACGCGTTTTTTAACTTCAGGAACTCGGTCAGGGGAACCGACAACGACCTCGGACACGGAGGCTTTCCGTCACCCCGCGCAAGTGCGATAGAACCTATGATGCCGATTGCAACGGCCAAATTGCGATTGCGATACTTCATGTTGATAACGTATTAAGGCTACTGCATTTCTGAACACAAATGATGGCTGTGCCGAGAGGTGGCCTGCCGCGGGGAAACACTCGATACGACTGTGACGAGGTACAGTCATGAGCTCACGCCTGACGGCAACCCGGCCCGGAAAAAAATGTAAACCTCAACCAACGCCATTCAACCTTTGATCGTCCGAGGAGACGGACTGTGGTGGAATAATTAATAACGCTACCTAGAACAAAATGGCGGAGAGTACTCAGAAGTAGAGTAAAAGAAACTGTAAAATTTACCTAAAAGGATGCAAACGGTCAAGGGCATACGATTGGTGGGGTCGAATTGGTTGATGGCAAGGAGCGTGTACGCGTTGACTAGACACAGCACGTAACACATCAGCGTTTTTCCATAGAGGTTACGAAGCTCCGGTATTATCGCGTAGACAATCGCGGTGGCGAGGAGAAACGGTATCGACGCTACCATCCCGATGGGGTACATCATCGGTGCCGGCATCTCGGGCTCGTCCGTAACTTCGAAGCAGATGGCCACCGTCAGTTTCATGTCGACCGATGATGCGATGCAGTACTGATCCTGGTTATAGATGTGCGATTCCGTCGTCAGACTACCGTTCGAGTGAAGGACGAACTCGTCCTCCGGGTACACGCCGGGCTCCAGGAGGAACGTTTCGTTCTTCGGACAGATCATGTTTGATATCACGTAAAACGCGTTCTCGAGCTTGTCAATCCTCCTTATTTCCCTCGCCAAGTTTTTATCCGGCAGCTTTATCGAAACGTCCGTAGAATCGTCCGAAATCTTGCAGATGGTGCCGTTCAGTTGTTCGCCGGGCTTGCAGCAGGTCCTCACGCAACGTCGACCCGTCAGTTGGCAGGGACACGCGAAGGTCTTGGTGCCATTTTTCCAAATCGATTCACGGGGGAACAGGATGCCCTCGGAATAAAGGGAACCGTTATCGAATTCTTTGAAGTCGGTCAGAGGTACGGACAGAGCGAGACCGCACGGAGGTCGCTCCGCGTCTGCGACGAAGAGGAGGACCACGACGACCGCGGTCCGGAGGGACAACTTCATCGATGTGATTTAAGGGGCACGATTCACCACTGGGAACCCTTTTCCGATCATTCGGTGCCGCGGCACTAGAACCGCGTTAGAGAAGTCCGTCCAGCTCACTGGACTCGCGCTTGTCTGTTTAACCGATGTGGATAAGGATGTGTGCGGTGTGTGTGCTCGTACCAGCCAGAAACCGCGGTTCGACGTCGACGTTACTCGCGGTACGACTGCGTCGCGCCAGCCTCGGACCGCGCTCATCCCTGACCTCTATTCGCGTCTACGTACCCCACGGGATTTTATTGATACTGCAGATTTCTGTTGAGGATAATTTTATATTCATATAATCAGTTTTCTTCTGTTACCGACCGCTGAATTTTTTACCTCCGTTTGCTGTACGAATTCATCGAACAATTTTACAACTATTTCTACTATATCTTCGTTAGATCATATTGAATGGATACTTTGCTATGACGACGTCGTTGGGTTCGTGATGAAATAAATACAGAACCAGGAATTTCCAGAACTCTGTGTATGATATATATTGTAACATGACAGATTGCATCTGGTGTTACAATATATGGATGAATGAAATTTCCTCTCGGGATTTACCAGACGATATGATGTCGAGATAAATGAAATCTAGTCGTGATGAAGGAGAAAGTTATGAATCATCTTAAAACGATCATATTTCAGAATTGACTGTCTCTAATTCTTGAGAGATATTTTCATATCATACTGGCCAGCGAATAGTGGAGACTGATTTCTTTTATTTCAACGCAAATATGCTGTGACACGCCTGTGTTTGATGTGTGCGGAAGTAATTGGCACGCAGGGTAAAACAAAAGAAGTAACTGTCAATATTACGCGCGTGTACACATACGATGAGAAAAAACAGAGTTTTCTTTCGGCGGTGATATAATCATCAGCATAATTATACCGTTTTAAGCAAAGGGGGGAAAAGTGAAAGAGAAACAACGCAATTTCCAATCTACGTCATACGAAACAGAAACTGTTTAATGTATCCTGAATTTTATCTTCAGGGTAATATTTTCCACTCGATTTTGTAATAAGAACTGCAGTGAATTCTAGAACAGCCTCAGGAAATTTCTTTCGACATAGACCAACAATAAAAATGAGTCTCTGTCATTCTGTTCAGGCAATGACTGAGAACCAGTGGTTCCACGGACCCCGGGGGAGATGAGGGTCCAAGGCCGTTTTTCCCACGGGTTTTAGGGACCTGAATATCGTCCTTTTTTGTCCCAGGGGTCCTGCTACTCTAGCCTGCACTGTGGGTCTTAAAGTATGCTACGCACATGCTAGACGATAAATTGTGTCCCACTCTTACTCCATTTTCAATATTATTTCAGTGACCGTTTGAAAATCCGATCACGTCTCTCCGAATACCGGCCTCTTCTCTTCCTTCCGCGACGCAGATGAATTTTTAATGATTATTTGAGCGGTAATTTATGACCGAGCCGTGTGTCTATCGCCTGATGAAGTATCTACTCGATTATGTGCGACTGTCTTATCATGGCCATGTGCTTGCTCGAGGTGCTCTACTGGGTGCTCTTCTACCTCAGCGTTATCGCTCACTGTTCATATAGTTGTATGGCTATTATACCAGTGTTAATATTCGCATAATATGTATTCGACTATGCGTGTCAATGAATCACCTTGTGTGGTGTGAACTTGGCTATTTTTTGTATTCCACGCATAGCCAACTCTTCAGGCTCGGGATAATGAAACTTCATTATATTCATGACGCCTGGTATAATAATCAGCGGAAGTAATGCGATAACTTGTACGCGTAGAGAAAATAATGTTTTATACATAATTCTGAATGTTGTGGTACGGTTTCAGATCTTCATTCATCGCGTTGTGATTCTTTCTCATCTCTTTTTATAGATAGGCAACGATGTAATGAACAATGAAATTCTCTGTCGACAAGCACGTTGTGGTTTTGTGCAACAATAAACGAAACGCTTAGCGGGGATTTATTCGGTTTCTAAACAATGACTGGGTAACATAATCTAGAGTTATTCATCTCTGCAGTATTACATTCGTAATAGCACAATTTCAATCTCCTGAACATGGTGTTAAGATATAGAAGGAGCCATGATCTATTCATCTTCAAACTCCGACAAGCCTTTTGTTTTTTCTTAACGTTGGAATCAAGGTTTTTAATTTTTCTTGAATTTTAACGCTCTCCGCGGTTACCGTGTAAATTCTAATTTCAGTGTGAGTAATCGACTGAGCACAATGAGTCAGTATCTCACGTGTGAGTAGTATACGTAATTTAAAATCATCTATACATGTTAGAAATATCATACTTTCCGAGAGGCATCCAACCGTGTTTATTTCTCTCTGAAAGAAGAAATGAACGGAGAAACTAGACGGACTGGTATCACACCTTCAAAGTTCCCACACGGACGTACGTTCTGCGATTTTTTTCTCCTTATTATTCGAAAAAAAGGCGACGTTCGTATAGCTAATTCTCTTTTTATTTGCTTTTACACGAGACTCGTTCGTACAGGCTGAACTAAAGAAGGACCCACGCCCGTCACACACTACGCACAACACCATATTATTGCGTGCAAATTCATCTTTATTACACAAATTAATTCTCTGTTATAAGTTCGTGCCGAGGGATCGAAAAAACAAAAATCTTGAAAATTCAAATATTTTCTGTTAACTCATCGATTAATCAATCTTTGGTCCGTTTGTTATTAATGAAATATATACTCTTCTGCGGTGATATTTTTTACCGGTGGATGAACATTCAACTTTCACATATTTCAGATCAGCTTGAAAACCGACAATCGTTAAGTATATCCACTGGTTAATCACGAGTGACTAAAGATGTATTTTAGACTTCCCGCTTCTCTGTTTTCAGAGAAGAAAGGAAGTCATTGTTATAATCGCGAAAATGAAAAGTTCAGTTTTCGCTGGATATTTCGAGAACAAGTGCGCGAATTTTGATCAAATTAGGCTCAATCGACGCAGCTTTTCTCAACTTAGAACTGATTAGATTTTGGCTTTGATCGATTCAGTAATTTTCGAACTATTCAAATAACAAAATTTATAAAGTACAATAAAAATAACGATATCTTGAGAACAGATCAATTTGGTACCATGTGGTTTTTTGTATCGCTGAATACGAATCTAAAGTTAGTTTTGCAACACTTTAATTTGACGCATTCGATATGTTGCAAACAAAAACTAAAATCATTTGAATTCTGATTTTTGAACCACTGAGCAAGAATCCGAGGTCAGACTGGAAAAATCCAAATACAGCTAGAAACAAGACGAATAACGGAAAGCTCAGAGGCTGGCTGATAGTCAGCCCAAACCCGCTTGTTTTTTCATCTAGACATAGAAACGGGGATAAAATGAGTGACGATTAAAGATCCGCAGCTCGCCTTTCACCGCTGAAAGCGATTGGCAACATAAAAGCTATAATAAATACCCTGTTATAATGATTACCTAACGTCGTGCAGAGGAATACCACCTCGATGAGGGCTTGATTTCCTATGTGAACCACAACAAGGCCCATGTAACCCACGAAAAGCGCAGCTATGTAAGCTCGAAGTGTCATTCCGTGGATGGTATTGAACTCCGGTATCACGGTGTACACCACAAACGTAGCTATCATGAACGGCGCCGAGAGGAGCATAGCGATCGGGTAGAAAAGCGGACTCCTTTCCGCATCGGGGTCGTATTCGTTTTCGAAACACACCGCGACCGCCGTGTAGGATCCGTTCGTCCCAAGTACGGAGGCGAAGCAGTAGTCCTCGTGGCCGAGGACCTTCCCCTGGGCCAGGAGTACAGACCCGTTTTTAAGCAGGTGGTATTCGTCCTCGGGTATCCCGTCGGGGTTCAAGGCGTAGCTTCCGGTCGTACAAGGGCCCCGATAGAACGTCGAATAGTTCCAGTTGTAGACCGGCTCCAGATCCTCGTTGTGAAATTGCGGCAGGTCCAGTTCGGAGGCCGGTGCTTCGGCGTTCTCGACGCAACTCACACCGCTCGTGTAAAATCCCGTGGGACAACATATCGGGAGACAATTCCCCGACGAGGTGCACGAATCGATCGTCGCGTGGTCGCTCTCCAGTGACACTACAGACACTGATACTTCGGAGTTCGCCGGGCCCAGCAAGGCCCAGGAAAAACAGAACCAGATGAAAAGCATGATGCTGCCTCGACACTGACGCGAGTCACACTGAACATCGGCGAAACGAGGCCTTGCTCCCTGTTTACTTTCTGCAGGGCCCACGGACCGTGCCTACACTGCACGCCGGTCGGGGACGGGTATTACCCGGTCCGGAGGCGCACTTGTCTTGTGCGTTACGAAATATGCAGGATTGTTTGTATGCGTGTGCCCACGTGATCGGTGAATTAGAAACGAAGATGAAGACTGCAAAGCTGTTTCCAAGATTTGCAAGTCGCAATTTAGTTTCGTACTGCCAAAATATATATTTTTTTTTCTCAAATCTGTTCGGTATCGTGCAAAAACAAATCTCCTTCTCTAGAAATACTAGAGTCAGCCATATCAGGCGCCAGTTAAGTATTTACCTTCACGGGCGCGATATGCAAAATTGAAGACCAAAGTTGTCAGTTTCCCGAATTCAACATCCTTAGTACAGTCGCGTACATGCAAGGCGACGAACACACTAGCAATCTGCTTGCGAAGATGCTTAACTGGTGTATCATCTTTTGTTTCTCAAATCTGTTCGATATCATGCAAAATCGCTTCAAATTATTCTTGTGTTCTACTCCAATTAGAATCACAACCCGTTGCAACGACTGTCGATGTAGTTACTGAGTTATATGTTTTTTCCGGTCACTTATTAGTAACTTTTTGGACTTTAAAACTCACTTTTCTCACTGATTTTGGGCTCCCCTATGGCCACCAGTCCAGAGACCGTTAAAGTTCATTGAAACGAATAGCTTTTATCGTTCTATTTTCGGCGCGATATCAACGACGAGGGTTTTTCTTACTGATGCACGGTAGACTCGGAATCGTTTCTTCTCTGATTAGACCCCTTGTCTTATCTCCAGTGATAGCTGATCGATGAGTAGCGGGAGATTCTCGGACCTCAGCCAATCACGAGTGCAAGTGTCGTCGATAAGAAATATACGGTAGATAAATGTTTGTTGTATCATCATGTTTATTCTGTCGGCATGGGGCACATAATTTTGTACAAGCATCTGAAGGTGAGGATTATAGGCGAATATTGTCGTCAAGTTGAGTGCATAAACTCGGCGTTATAAATTCCAGGTAATATTACGCATGCGATTAACATAAACAAACGTGTTTCTAATGGACACGGGCGTAAAGAATTTAGCGTGTTGTTGAAAAAGATTCAAAATAAAAATTACTACTCTCTTACCTCCACCGACGCAAACTTGTTGACTACTGACATTTGCCAGTTGCAAAATTACTTGCGCACTGTAAGAGTAGATCAAACATCCCACGTAGCACATGAGCGTCTTCCCATAAAGATTCCTTAGCTCTGAAATAATGGCGTACACGCACAGCGTCGCGACTAGGAAGGGCACGGAGACCATCATCCCAGCCTGATTCATTTTATACCCGACTTCAGCCTCTATCGTAGTAGCCGCGGTTGTTTGGGTTGTTTGGTTCGTTTTGAAGCACACGGCGACTCGAACCGCCCTCAGAGAGGCTTGCCAGTCCAGGCAATACCTGTCCCGCGTTAAATTCAGCCTCAAAGTCCTCAGCGTCCCATCGCCATCGATTACGAACATGTCGTCGGGATAGATTTCAGGTTCTAGCTTGAAAGCGCCACGGATGCAGAAATTGCTGCCTTTCAGGAGGTTAAAACTGTCCTCGAGCTTGTCGCGGCCCCTCAAGTCCGGGGCCAGATTATCGTCCGGTAGTCTGAGCCAGGGTATCGCGAGGCTTTCATTCTTAACGCACTTTATTCCCTCATCCAGTGCTTCGTCGTCGTTGCAACATTTTCTCAGACACTTTGATTCCGTCACGTTACAAATACAGTCGAGATAATAATCTCGCGGGTAGACGATGCCCCCGTAAATTACAGATCCGTTGCCGATGTCCTTTGCGGATTCGCTCGATGTCGGTATAACCGTCGAATAACTCGGACAAGCTCGAACTCCTCGTAGCATCAGAAGCATCAGGACGGCGTTAGCCGGAACACCGTACATCGTTTGTTTTTATCGCGCGATCGTTAAAAAATCACTGTATACTACAATATTGTACTCTGGTTGTTATCATAGCCGTATTCTCGAGATGATATTCTGCGTCGGTCGAACACGTTGAGCTCCGACACTGAACTTGAACGATGCGCGCAGTCGACTAGACTAATACATCCTGAATGGATGTTTGTCCCTTCCCGCCAAATTCAATTCATCCTATGCATCGTCTCATTTATCTTGTTTGCCGTTGAGGCTATAGGCCGTCGGTTATCCGTTCAGAGATGAGGCTCGAAGTGTGTTGAACGCCGTACCGCCAGCCAGCGCCACTCGGCGATACTCTAAACCCGGTCGGTAATGTTTACCGACTGAGAATTCACAGAGCAACGATCGGAGTGATAACCGATCTTATCTTAAAGATACGGAGGCCTGGCTTACGATTAGCTGTCTGTTTTTTTTCCTGTTTGAGATACGTAAAGATAAGAGGATATCTACCGCGATTGACAAGTCCAAAGGTCGATTATAACTTTGTACTCATGTCGATACGAAGGTCAGTATACGAAGCTTTTGTTTCGTGCGTTAGCACGTACACACGTGGTTCTGAAATTTACTTTACCGACGGAACAAATTTTTTTTTTAATTCTGTATTGTTTTCCTTCGCGGAATTGGAGCAACGATTTGACATTGAGGACCTCCATTCATCGTAGCGAATATGGGAGGCTTGAGGGTCAACTATTTTCGATATCAGTTACCACCGCGTTCTGATCGACGCTTTTATCTGAATACTTGATTGTTGGATACTTCGCAATTACAGTCGCAACGGTAACCGCAGGCTCTCGAATGAAATGATACGAGATAAGCTTGAGCCTTCACAGTTACTATAGAGCCGAGAGCGTAGATGCCTTGTAACTCTACACGTGTGGGGGTCGGGTATTAGCTAATAGCCACAGCGCGCTGATTAGCGGAATCAAACGGACAGTCGAGAGGCGAACGCGATAGAATCAACACGGATCAAATTGTTTCATCATTGTTTTTCGAGGATTAACGATAGATAAACGGCTGAAATATCAGCGATATCAAAAACCTGGAACACATATAGGAAAAAAAAAACACCAAGAGGTAAAAATTTGTAAAAAATTAAATGACAAATCGTTTGAAATATTTAAATTGCACAATTTTTGTTGCTTCTAGTATGAATTAATCAAACCTCTAGTGTGTTTTTTTTTACTGCAGTCTTAGACCCGTAACTTAGTGAACGTAAATTAGTATACTTAGCTCTTCGATATTGAAATTAAGTCTGAAATTATTTTACAGAATGGCAAACTTGGACAAACTCAAAGCGATCCTCAGATCCGCCGACGGTATAACGTTCGACGTCGACTCCACCGTCATACAGGAAGAGGGTATAGACGAATTGGCTAAATTCTGCGGGAAGGGAGACGACGTCGCTGCGCTGTAAGGATTCTCCAGAATTCAAAGCTGGAATACCGATCAAAGATTCTATGGATCGTCTCTATTTTCAGGACTAAAAAGGCGATGCAGGGCAGCATGAGCTTCAGAGAATCACTGGGGATCCGGTTGAGCATCATTCAACCCAGCCAAAGTCAGATAAAAGAATTTATTCGGAGTCGTCCGGCTCGGCTGACGCCAGGAATTAAGTGAGTAAAAGATTAGGTATGTTAAGACTTGGCAAACTCCTCTTTTCATATTTGTGTAATTATTGTTTTACCATTTTTGTATATTTCAGAACTTTGGTCAAGACGATACAGGACCAGAATAAACAGGTGTTCCTCGTCTCGGGAGGTTTTCATTGCCTCATTTTACCTGTCGCTGCACAGCTCAACATCCCATCGGAGAATATCTACGCCAATAAACTGAAATTCTTCTTCAATGGTTAGCGGGATTCGTCGGATGGTCGGAATATCGCTTATTTCATCTCATTATTCCAATTTTCAGGCGACTACGCAGGATTCGATGAAAATCAACCCACCTCTAGATCGGGAGGTAAATGCGACGTTATCAAGGAACTCAAAGAACTCAGGCCTCTGAAGACTGTCGTCCACATCGGAGACGGCGCCACGGACTTGGAAGCTTCTCCGCCGGCTGATACCTTCATCGGTGAGAAAGACGCGGCGATGGATAAATTTGAGCTCGTTTTTCTAATGGATATTAATTTTTTTCTCAGGGTACGGAGGAAATGTCATCAGAGAAGACGTCAAGGCTAAAGCGGCGTGGTTTATCACGGATTTTAACGAACTGGTTCAAGTGTTGACTGAATAAAATAATTTAGACACTGAACTTTAATATAAATGCATTTTTTTCGGATAGTTATTGAGGGTATCTTGCTCTCTCATGCAGGCAGAGGTGACGCAGATATTCGGAAAGTAAATTCTTTTTTTTTAGCTCGTGTCTGAGACACGAGTGTGTAAATTTAGTTTAAAAATATAGTAATATATGTATATTATATAATTACGCTATTTTCATAATCGATTAAGGAAATTTAATCCTCTTATCAAACTCGTCAGTTTTACATCCCATTATCTGTTTTTTATTCGTGACGCAATTTGAAAATAGAAATTGGGGGTAGATTTGAATTCAATATTCTCGTATTTTTTTTATTCTCCAAACAGTTTTTGTTTACAGTGTTTATCAGTTATAAATTTTCTACAAGATTTTATAAATAATTATACACACGCTCTTACTGTTAGCGATTAATCGTTGATTGAACAAATTCGATATACGGATTTTAAATACAATTTTATTCGCTCGAAAAGGGACTGTGATTTTTTACCCTATTTTGGAATGTCAAACATTTATTTTACCACAATCGATTTATCGGGGACTGAAATCGAATTCGATTTACGCGATGATAAATCATTTAAATTTACCTTATCAATGTACAATTTTTATATCAACTAGCTACTATAACTATAAATATCAGACAATCTGAAACCAAAATAACAATCACCAAAACATTGTTTTTTTTTTTTTTTTTTTTCAAAATTAACAACTATTCACCGTCAATTATTATAAATATACACAGTATAAAAATCTACTTACAACTTTTTGAAAGTATTTTTTTTTTTTCTACTTTATATCGGTGGTTGATGGAACAATTTTAAATATAAAATAACGTGACTTGAACGTTCAAAATTTTATACATGTACAGAGATAAGTGTGCAGTTTTTGAGAGGTAAACTTTTTGAAAAAACACTTAAATTCTAAAATATTCAATTTTTATTTTCCTTCGTGATAATGAACAAGAAGTTTTTACTCCGAGATCGAGTGTCAATACGTATAAATTACTGTGATTGAAAATTGAAAGAAAAAAAATCAACTCGCACAATTTTTTATACCAATTAACAGAGTTCTAGTGTTCGATAGAACTTACAGAAATATTTTCCGCCTTTCTCTGCGCTATCCATTCTTGTATTTTACTCTTCAAGTCTGTGTCCGACTTTACCATGTCCATAGTTAAGGCTGACCGGTTGAACGGATCTGTTTGATCGCTCAATAAATGCCTGAAAAATCGATAATCGACGGTATTAATTAATTTCCGGAACTATTTAGCTGATCGAGAGACATTCTACGCACCTGGCAATCGTTTGACGATCCACCACGATCTTTGAAGACGGCAATATCACAGGATCTATCATGAGCGTGGACATTATGGGGTCTAAGAATTCGTCCGGTGCTCCAGACAGGATTTCTTCCTCTTGTTTCTTCTGGTCCGCAGCCTCCTCGACTTTCTTCGCAAATTGATCCAAGTCTCCGAGGATTCCGCCACCCCCGATACGAACTATGTTTTGTTTATAGTAAATTAGTGTCTTTACAGTCGATGGAAATCAATTTTTATGCTGAAATATGTACCAAGAACGTCGTCGGCGAGTTTGAACAATTCAGGACTGTAAGATCTGCCGTCTTGAGAAACGGCAAGAGTGAAGGCCTCGTTTTTGCTCAAGTTAATGTATATTTTGCATATATTGAAGACCAGATTAGCCGGTTTGAAGTCGTATTCCTTCTGGTCTTTGACCTGCAAGAATAAAACTCGGTTCATACGTGTCTCAAGATCGATAAACCACCTCGTCTTACCTTGAGGTTTTTTTTATTAGGACCTACAAGCTGCAGCAACAAGTAATTCAGCATGGACGCGATCCGATCTACCATCGTCGGGTGACAAAAAATCGACGTTATCTCGGACGTGAGCATTTCCAACGTGTGGATAGTCTCTCGTCCCAGTATATTGTCGAACCTCGCGATCATCCCGATGTGGGCGAGGTACCCGATCTGCTGCTCTCGTTCCTGGGGCGGGAGCTTGTTCCACTCGCCGCTTTCCCTGAACAATTCAAACAAAGATCAGCAACTGGAAGTTGGGAAACTCAGAGCTAGCTGGATCCCATCTCAAACCTTGCGTGTAGCAGCTGCTTCAGTTGCGCCATGTTCGATAGCGCCTCGTCCAACAGAAAGACTGCGTCGTTCATCAACAAGTTCATGAATCGTAGAAATAACGGCGGTTGTACGGCTTCCATATTTTCTTCAGCTTCCTCCGCCAGTTGCCTGAAAGTTTTTTTTATCCCACGGTGATATCAGAACGTCAAACTTTTCTTTATACACTCACTTGAAATTGCTACGATGTTCGGGTATCTTCCAAAGATAATCCATAACTATGTACATCGGTCTTCGATAGTTGAATTTCTGCTCGAACTGAACGCTCTGTCCGGTCATTTCGATCCCGACGAAAACTTGGAGCAAGTTAGCCACTATCTGAATACAAGAGTCTAGATTATACTAATTTCAATATAAATCTGCGACCGATTCGTTACCTGATGCCTGTGAGGATGATTGACGAACAACTGCTCCCTGTGAAATGTTCCCAGCGTCGCGACCTGGGAGGTAGATTCGTCGTTGGAAGGCAGAAGGGCTTCCAGACCTTCCGCGAGTCTCGCTCTGAGATGAGGGTTGTAAAGACGCTGTTGAGACTCCATTAGCGCGACTACCTGCCGACGATTGAGGAGCAAGTTGAGTTCAGTTCGTTAAAAAGTGGGCGAGATCTTTAATTTTTCACCTCCGTCAATATCGGGTTTAAAAAGTTCGGTCCCTGTTCCTCGAAGGTGTTCGGATTCAGACGTCGCAGGAAGCAGAGAAATCCCACGGTATTTTCCACCACAAATTCAGGAATGCATCTCAGAGTCTCCGGCACTGTTTCGGGTAGCGGAAACGCGACTGGTCTGAATTCTTTCGGGGCGTAACTGCTCCCTGGTTTCGTCTCGTCCAAATTCACCTGGAGCAGCCAGACCGCGGTCATCGCGTGAAACTTTGACAAGAGGCTCAGCATCTCTGGGGCCAAGAGACTCGCTCTGAGAGACAAGTACCTGAATAATTGGACAAAATGATTAGTAAAATTCGATAATATTCTAATTCTCAGTGAAAATGAAGATTACTTTGTCATCTCCATCTCCATGCGGACAGTTATTGCTTCTATTACTTCGGAGCTTCCACCGCCTTGAGCGTCGCTATAAATTCTACGCATTCGAGCCAAGTCTTGATTCGTCCTGAAATTAAAGAACTGAGTTTTCTTCAAGCCGAACGAAACTGCGGGTACTTAGAACTCGGTTTCTCATGTACCTCAAAAGTTTCTCAAGAATCACTCGATACCCAAGATCCAGGGCTCTGTGAGTCAGGTAAAAACATTCTGTAACAAAGCCGAAGGTCTCGGCTGCGGGTCTCGTCTCTCCTTCCGGAGTCGGGATCAGACAAGTTTCTCCGCTCATTCCTCTCGCGTGGAGACCTCGAATCTTACTTTCTGCCTCGTCTTGAGCCTAAGATGAGTAAAATGGAGAACAGTTGTTAATTTATCGCCATGAACTTATCAATTTATCGATATCGTCGTCGTACCTCGACCGAACAATAAGTAGGATCGATTTTAAGGAGTTTGGTATCGTTCAGCTTGGTACAGAACGGCTGGCACAGCCTGAGCAGTACGGTGCTGAGGTTGAGCATGAATCCGTCCGAAACCGTCAGCGTCATAGTGAGCCCAGCGTCGTTGTGAGAATTCCACAGTTTTCCTCTTCCCGCGTTGGCATGAAGACAATCCGCGATCCATTTCAACGTCTTGTGGCGAACTTCGGCTGAGCATTTCAGCAGAGAGTGGAAGACCTTGTGGAGGGATTCGCTGAGGGCGTCTAAAGCCGTCCAGATGTTTCCTTCCACAGACGTAACAGACTGTAATCGAAAACGAAGCAATGTTAGTCGTCGTATCGTCGTAGCTGCAGATCTTCGATTTACCTGCTGTAAAGGCTTATCAAAGAAATCAAAAGGGGCTTCGAGCGTCTTTGGCAAACAGCTGAGACAGAGAAGCGCCCCTAATAGAGTGTCCGAATACGCCCTCCCCTGGGACGATTTTGGAGTGCTGTGACCTATCAGAAAGGTAGCCAGACTCTCTACAGAAGCAAAGGTCTGTGTGAGTCCGAACCAGTAGTGTCTAAAGACCAGGAGATTAGACTGCGCAATTTCTTGATGAATATTGTTTAGAATTGGCGTGAAAGCTGCGCCGATGAGAGTCCGGCTTTCTCCTTCGTCTTCGGAGATCAATTCTCCTACTATGTCAGAGACAAACGACGTCAGGTCCGCGCCCACCACGCCTCCGTCCATGAAGAGGGAGACGAACTGCTTGTGAACCTGATAAAAGGGAAGAAGCCTGTTAATTTTTTACTGCCAATCGGGGAGTTTGATTCGATAAAAAAAAAAGACTGAGCACCTCTTGGCCCTGGAATAAATCCGGTTCTTGCAAAGCAGTCGCGAGATTCCTGACCACGATTTGCTTGAACTGATTTATCTCGTTGTTCAACGCATGGTTTTTTCTGTATCTAGTCAATCTGCAGTAGCTTTCGAACAGATATGGGACGATCTCGTTCTGGAGGAAGTGACTATCGACGCTGTCTTTGGCGCCGGATTTACTGGAGACTATTTTAGCCTCTGGATCTGCGAGCATTAGTCGTTCGAATATCGCGTGCTCGACGGAATCCGCATCGAGCCAGTCCTGAGGGGCTAAAGAGGCGGCGAGATCCTCGAGGAAGACCAATTTCCTTCCAGATTCTATTCTTTCTCCGTCTTCCCGCACCGTCAGGCCAAAGACGGACTCTACGAGTTCGTTTACGGCCTTGTCCTCCTTTCCAGAATCCTCGACTTCCCCTTGAACGTTTTGCGACGGAACCGAAGTCGCTTCGTTTGTGATTGAAAAAAGACCCGCGAAGGGATTGTGGCCGACATTGTCACACATTTTCGAGGCTTTTATTATATTCTCGAGTTCATACTCTGCCAGTTTTCGATACTGAAATATTAAATAAGCGAATCGTTATCAGTTTTTATCTGACTAGAACGATGAAAAAAAAAATTGACTTTAGGTTATGTTGTCTTATTTGTGTTATGTAATTGCTCTATGACCGATTGTTGAATGGTAAAATTAACCGAATTCAATACCTTTTTATTATCGTCAGTTACTCCGTGTTTTCGTAAGTTTTTAACCCTAATTTTCTACCGTTGATCATTCTGACAAATCATTTTTCTCACGCGAATCACCAGATACGGCTCACTTCACGATGTAGATTTGATATATTTGTCAAATAGCACACTTCGGATCGATTCGTATGGCGCAATTTTTCGAACCGCGCGATACACCCGACACAAGGTGCGTGTCGATGTTTCATGGATAGAAGCGAATGAACGAGCATTTAGAAATCTGATATTAATCGTTCATCGAATAAATTATCCAATTCATAATCATAATAATCATTCAGGTGTAATTTCACAGATTTAAAAGAATTTGAAGAATTGACTTTTGAAATTGTTCATACACCCCGAAAATACATGTTTTATTCATGAAACTGAAATTTCTGATGTGATTCTATTATTTGTAATATTTTTTTTCCAGAATTATCTTATCAAGATACTTGGGAAGTGGAAAGGAGGACGAAATAAAGCGACAGAGTCTCAGATTGGCTAAGAATTGCGTTTATTAGAAAATAAATTACGTTAAGGCACTATGTGTGTTACTCAGATAGCGGTATGAAAAAATTTGTATACAAAAACATAACATGACTTAGATTATTGTTAATAAAAAAGGCACAGTTTTGGTATCGTTTGTTTCATCTCCAAGGTTTCCTGACCGTCCCTGCGCTGGTGCTCCGCTTTATTCCGTGGACTATATGTCGAACAAAGATAAAGAAAAACGGTCAATTCACACACAATGACCAAGTTAACTAATCATTAAACAAAATTCATGTATATTCATATTCACTCACAGATATTTTGAGAACGTTTTTCTCGAGGATTGGAATTTGAAGTCCATGTTTGACATCGACTCCTCGCTGAACAAGGTCTGCTGATCGGAGGCGAGGAATAATCTCCCATTCTGTAATTAAATTTAAATTGATTAATCGAAATTCTCAATGAACCAGTTTCTTGTTAAATTTTATTGTAAAATTGTTTTTGAAACAGTTAATCGAAATTTGATCAAGATGATACGATTTTTCAGTCTTTTATTGTTATATAATAATTGAAAAGAAGACAAAACTAGACTGATTTGTGTTGAGAGACAATGAACAGAACACAACGATATAGAATCAAGTAGAATCATACTCCTTCAGTTTTTTTCTAGCCAGTGTTCTCTGTGTCGCAAAAGAATAAGAATGTGCAGAGCTCGGTCGTTCGGATCGAGAACGTTTGATATCTCGATCTTGAGATATAACTTGCATCCTTTCCTCCGGACTCTGCGCGAACAGCTCAGTTATGTTCATGGAAGCGGCGTCACACTGTTAACAGAAAAAATATCAGTCTCACTCAGAATTAAACCGAAGAAGACGAATCAATGAATTCTACACACTTGCAGCTGAAGACGCTTGTGGAAATTCAACTCCGGTAAATTCAGCGGCGCGTCAACGTGCAGTTTCAGCATACAATGCAAGGCCTCCTTGTAAGTACTCTTCAGGGAGATTACTCGCTCCGTTTTCATCATTCTTCGCACCAGATATCCCCTCGCGTAAGCGTTTATAGTCGTCGCCGCTTCTATCTGTGAACGGAGTAAGTAATTCACTACATCAACGTCTCGGGCTCAATGACCGAAAATAATTGATCAATACCCACGTGTTTTTCTGTGTACAGAATATTGACCGGAACGGGAACATGTACGGTGTTGCTATCGAGAGGAAACAGCTGCCGACTAACGTTTGAATATTTCTCCGCGGATTTTTGGAGCGTTTTTTTATTTTCTAAAGCGAATTCGTCCCTTTTTGAGATCTCTACGTTTGACCGAACCCCGTTATTCAGAGGATAGATGTAATCCAGCGGACACTTGGCGAGGACTTGTTTCTGATCATCCGAGTACAAGATTTCCTCACTTTCTATCATCGGGCTAGAAACGAGGTTCAAATTCTGTGAATAACTTGACGAAACGTCTTCCGCGATACCTGAGATATTTTCCGTGGGTTGCGGGATCGAAATACCAGGAAAAGTCTTCTTGATCTGTCCCAGCAAAAGAACTTGCTGCTTCTCAAACTCCTTCTGCATATTGTTTTGCTCTCTTTGTTGCTTCGCTATCAGCTCCGCCATCTGCTCCTCGTGTTTCCTCTGTATCTCTTTGAATATAATCATCAATTTCTCCGACATAGCGACCTTCGAGGGGCTCTCCGAGTTTTTCGCGTTCATCGCCCTGCAACTATGTCCTCCAAATTTATCCAAATTGCCCAAAGACCCTCCAAGTCTGTGAGCCAAGTTGAAAATCTTCTCAGAGTTTCTCTTCGCTCCGCCGTTCCCCGTCTTGGTACGACTGCTGTTACTTCTGCTCCCAGGGGATTTGCACACCAATTCTCTGTCCAGCATGGTCTGTATGCAGTCCACCGATCTGGCGGAGTGATTCGCCCCGAGAGAAGAATTCTTACAGTTGGAAAGCGACTTGAACACCTTCTGATTATTCACCGTCGACATGCTGTTCCTCCTGTATCTACCCTGGCAGGAATTATTCCTCGAATTATCAGGGATCACGAACTCCTTGTTCTTCGTTTTAGTCTCCCACTCGGTCTTTGCCTGCGATATATTCCACTCCTTCCTCTTCACCGCCGCATTAGTTGACGTCGGCACGTACCCGGGATCCGCGAGCTCGGTTTGCATGTGAGCCAACAACATGGGGCTCGGAGTGTCCAGGATGTAGGACCCCTGCCTGACGAGCTTTGGAGGCGTGCCGGCTCTGGTTTCCACCTCAGATTCCGACCCGCTTTTCTCCTTCTCCTTCTCCGGAACGTCAACAGTTATCGGAACGATATCCAGAGTCTTAGGCACTTGGGGTTTCACCATATCAGGCGTTATGGTTCTCTGGCTTGGCGGAGAAGCTTCTAAGTATTGATTGAGGTCCGTGCTGGCTGTGATTGTGTCGTTGCTGGTCGTGCTGTTGCCAAAGGCGTCGTCGGACCTACAAGATTCGTTACAAGCCTCCGTAAAGTCCGAAGCGGTTGTATCGAGACTTGAAAAGTGTGATTCTCTGGTCGGAAAGTCAATGACTGTCTCAACGTTGGGTCCAGACTCTGCGGTGCTTGTCTCTGTTTCTGTACACGTGGATCCTTCATTAGCCGAAGAATCGTAAGGGTCTTTTTTCTCCTCCAGTATCGAATCCATGCATTTATCCCTCTCGGCTTGCGCAGATATCGCCAAGGTCTTCAGTCTCTCTTCTACCGCGATGGCCAGCTGCTTGTAGTAGCTCATCTCCGCCCTGAGGTCCTCCGTCATCTGTCCCGAGCAAAGATCCAGGGTTGAATTACGAGAAACTAGGCTGAATCAGAGATATAATTACCAGGGGCGGGAGGATCGGAACTCCGTTGATCTTTATGCAGGAGACGTAGTCGGAGCGCTCCATTTTGACGAGGGTCAAGCTTGTCAGTGGACTGTGCGTATCATCCTGTGAGAAGTAAGCGCGATTACTCCCAGGGAACGGAGTCAGTGTATCGGTGTCTCGCATGCTAATGTGTGATAATATATTAGTGTAATTTGAGGTGAGATCATGGCGCGAAGACGGGTCTGAGGAATGAACGAGACTAGTTATTGGATGATTGGGCGATCTCGGCCAGCCCACGCTCATCTGGCTCTGAACCCCTCCCAGCAACGGTATTTGAGGGGTTATTGATAATTCATTAGGAATTATTTCTGATGGTTATCAGGAAATTGGTTGTCACGGAGGAGATTGATTATTATTAATGGATATCGGCCGCGTAGGAGGGACGGCGTGTGAACATTTACGTGGTGGATGGATCGCAAATTGTGACGAAGGTATAAATTCGTGCTTTTGAGTAATTATTTGTAGACAAAAAATTATGATAATTGAATAGGGGATGTAGAGACAATTTGGGGTTAGTTACTCACTTTCGTTTTAACGCAATGTTTTTTTTTTTCTTTTTTTTTTTTGAACTAATTTTCAGTGATAATATATGGACACAGACATTCTGTCGTGGATTTAAAAATTCCTAAATGATATAAACAACAACAAATCAACTGACATTTCAAAATCCTATTGGGTGTGGAGTTTTATAGACTCGAAACTTGATCTTATTGTTAGACTGTATTCGAAGCTTTAACAAAAACCCGATAGGGACACTACGTCATTTGCGAAGATACACTGTCGGTAAAGAAAATGAGGAAAATTTATATTATACCTACCTATGTGTATTAGGAAATTTCTGCCCCACGATGGTATAGAGGGATACAAAAGGCTCGTAGAATTACGCCATACCATTAGGGGGCCGATATGTCCTCATTTCGGTCGAAATATGCCGTTTTTTGATTATGAAAGGAGGAAATGTCTGCCCACTAGCGATAGAACTCGACAGCAGACACGCTGTAGGTTCGGCGGGCAGATTGTTCCTCATTTAGGTCGCAGTTCACTATTTTCTGATACCGAAATTGGGAATTATTTGCTCGTCAATGATAGAACGCCATGAAATAAAGTGATCTCAGTACGTCAGACCATCTCTGGGCACAAGATTGCGATTTCGGGATGCCTGCCCTGGTGGAAATAATTTCTACGCCGAAGTACGAAAAAATAAAAAAATTTAGGAAATCGTAGAAATTAGTTGAACAATGTCAAAAATAGTTTAAAAAATCCGAAAGTCGTAGAAATCGGTAGAAAATCGCAGAAAAGAGGTAGTTTTTCCGTAGAAAAATACGGATTTCTACAATCAAGTACGAAAATTTATAATTCTTAATTAACAACTTTCAAAAAATTATAAGTCGATCATGGGCATTTTTCTTTTTCGTAGAATGTCATAGACTTTCATAAAAAAGTACGAATTTCGAAGAAACCTAATGCGACTTTACGATTTTTAATGACAAATGATTTTAGTTAACGAATGCAAATTAACTACATCTTTCTGAAGTACAACTTTTGACGAAAAACCACGAAAATCTATAGTTGTATATTTCTAGTAAATGAAATCTACGGCACGATGAGGTAGAATTTCTTTAGGCGTGTACTTTCGTAAACTTTCGTACAAAACTACAAACTTCTATGACAAATTATGAAAATGAACGTCTTTTTTCTTGAGAATATATCTTCCATTTTCGACACCACCTTTTATTTTGCGTCGATTTTCGTAGATATTCGTAGAATCTACGTGAATTTTACCAATATCCACGAAAAAGTACGGACCAAGTAATGACATTTATGACTCGAACGAACGTCAACTGTTTGTTGCCTACATTCGCGTGAAATTCTATGAAAGACTATAAAAATCTATTATATTCCAAGAAATCGAAACGAAATATACAACTCCTACGAAGCACATTTTTTGTATTTGTTTCTAAGAACTTAAGATTTTCTCTGGAATCTTGTAGGATTCTACAATAAACTGTAATCATCTAGAATGTTGGAATGATTAGAAAAAAATAAACAATCATAAAATTTCGGCTCATCAAATTCCGTAGAACGTTGTACAATTGCGTACCATTCTACAAGAGACTCTAATTATCCCCGATTTTTCAAGAAATATGAAGAAGTATGAACCAAAAATATTTAATTCAGAATGAAAAAATTCAAGCTCTTAGAATACCATAGCATGTTGTACAATTTCGTAACGTTCTGCAACGAACTCCAATTATTTCCAAATTTTCAAGCAGTCATAAAAATAAAAATATTCAATTCAAAATAACAAAATCCAAGCTCGTAGAGTCTCATAGAATGTCGTACAATTTTGTAGAATCCTATGACAAAATCTAATAATTATTCATAATTTTCCATGAATTATTTAGAAATAAATTGTATTCAAAATAATAAAACCTGAGCTTTTAGAATTTCATTGAATGTCGTAGACTTAGGTAGAATTTTACCAGAAATTCTGATTATATAGCTATGAGTATGAGTTATGGCTGAATCACATTTCAGTTTTTTTTCTAACGTCACCAACATAAAATCACGTGGAATTGCGTACATTTTCAAGAGAAATTTGGATTATTCATAATTTTGAACAGTTGAAACATTGTCATAATAAAAAAATAATTTCTACGACAAAATTAGGGAATTTCTACGTATTACTATTTGTTACGAATAAAGATGGAAATCTACAACCGAAAAAAAGTATCTTAGGTTATCGTAATTTGTGGAAAACTATAGTATACGAATCCCTACGAATATTTACGAACATTTTCAAAAAAAATTCCGAAAATTGTTTTTCGTGAATGATTGTAAAAAACTACGAATTTCTACTGCCCACACAACACAATCGTATCCCTAGTTTTAGTGGAAATAGTTTTCCGTAAACCGTCGTAGAAAACTACGGATCCCGTCCGCCGAAATACTCCTGGTGAAAATGATTTCTACGTCAAACTACGATCAAATTCAAGCCTAAGAATGTGCATCGTGATTTTCGTACTAATTCATAATTCCGTGTACTTGAGCGAATTTTTTTCATGGATATTCGTAAAACTGATACTTCCGTTGCTCGGTCGTGACTGTAGATTGTCGTAATTTTTCATGAAAATCCGAAGTTTTCCACTCCCAAGACTACGAAAAATTATTCAGCTTTACGTCGATTGTCGATCTTCGTATAGATATTCGTAGAACTGATATTCTATTGTTTGAAGACTACGATTTAGCAGTAGAAGACTACAAATTTTCATGAGAATTTTAGAAAATCTACTTTCTTCAAGCAACGGAATATTGGTTCCGCGAATAACCAAGACAATTTTCAAAAATCTACAAATGGAATGAGGCTAAATATTCTTTCGTGGAGAATCGTTAGTATTCTCCGAAAAATTCTGTTAGTTTACATCTTTCTACTACAGAAGTGAAAAGTCTAATAGCGAAAAAAAAATTTATCAAGCTTATTCACCATGTCCGTGTAACAGTACGATCTTCCACGTCAAATTACGATCATGTATAATTTTCATCGGAAAGCTGCTAGAATATGAAGCTTGACTAACACGAAAAAGTTTTCAAGTTCCATGCATGTCAGTCGCTATATTGCCAGAAAATATTAAAAATATTATATAGGAATCGGAGGGACGTGAAGACCGTAACACTGGAGATCAACGAGGTTAAGCACGTTTGGACGCGGATAGTACTTGGATGGGTGGCCCGGAGGCGTGGGCTGGGTTCGAATCCCCCACTGACGGCAATTTTTTTTTTCTTTTAAAATCAAATTTTTAGATATATATTTACTAGCAATTTTATCAGAGTAGGTCTAATAAACGATATAGCAACGTCAAATGAATTAAGGTAGGGGTGGGATCCAGGTAAATCCCAAAATTAGCTTCTACAAATATCTATGAAAAAACCTACGAAAATCTCCGAGAAGTACTACATTCTACGAAAATTTCTACGCACAAACTACGAAATTGAAAATACGAGAGTCTATAAAATGGTACGATATTCTATACAAAACAACGAAAATTTTCGAGAATAAGTACGAAAATTTCTACGCCAAAACTACGACAGTGTTCCAATTGCCCTACAACGACATAGAAAATAGTAGAAATGTTCATAGAAATTCGTAGAAATGTTTGTAGAAATTCGTAGAAAGTGGCGTAGAAAATCGTAAAAATATTATGTAGAAAATCGTAGAAATTTTCGTACTTTGGCGTAGAAATTATTTCCACCAGGGTGGTACAATTTTTCGTGACCAAAGTCAGCGAATTTATGCCGGGAAGGGTGTAGGGCGGTAGACGAAGGGCAATTGCGTACGCAGGACCATATCTGGGCACAAATTTGCTTACTCAGGACGCGCCGCGTTATTTTGTTACATATATTTTTATTTAAAAAAATCTACAGATCTTGCATGTAACGCAAGCAGCTGATGCATTGAAAATGTCCTTCGTTATCTTAATTTTCGTGCATTTTTTCATCTGAATCTCTGAATTTACATGCTGCACTATTATTATTGCCATCTATGATTACACTGAGAATCATTATGTGCACAGTGAAATCTACATCACCTAAATGTCCCTCGTTCTATTGTTTTTGTTCTTTTATTATTTATTCCTTCAACTTTTCATTAGGCACTTCCGTTGCATTACTTCCCTTGCATCGCTTCCGTTGCATTATTTCAAGATTTGATCCCACAGACCTCACTACTGACCCGAAAACGGAAGCACTTTCAATGCTAAAAAAAAAAGGTTTTGACGTTACGGCATAGGCATTTGCTACTGAATTGCTCAATGCTCAGCTGTTGCCTGAAAAGTAAACAGACCCCCTACAGCCTGCACACACCATGACAAGTACTGCCGGGAAGTAGAAAAAGGAAGTAGAAAAAGTCATCCGAGTACGATAGGCCGTTTCTGGACACGAAATCGCGCATTTTGGACGCGGGATTCAATTTTCCGCGAACCAAAGTCAGCGAACTTGTGACCAGAAGAGTGTAGGAAGGTGGAAAAGGGCCGTCTGAGTACGATGAGCGGGTTCTGGCCACGAAATCGCG
>JAFFZH010014173.1:0-10256 GCA_018420115.1 Euura saliciscinereae
TGAAATAATTCAACTTGTGTCGGACTAATGGAATACATTCGTCCAATACAATTGAAGTGCGATTTTCGTGGTTCCCATCTGTGTACGATTTTATTATTAATTTTATATTTTCTGAATGTGTAATAGCATGGAATTTCGGTATAATAATATTGTCTAGCTGATTCATCTCTCAAGTTTAAAGCGAAGTAATCCGTTAACATGTTGGTTTTTTCTATAGCTGACCTTAATAGTTCATCGCGATTGATAGTGGCATTATTTTCGTTTGAGAAAGTAATATTTTGTTCATTTGGTAAGTGTACCGGTAAACGTATCACCGCGTGACTCTTATCTTGTAGACTTTTTCCAAGAATTCGCCAAGCAGCTTCTACTGGTCCTACGTAACGAGCTTCTACAAAATCTTGTATTTCATCATGATTAATAGTTGAATTTTCATTCACATTTTCTCCTATTGTAATCAAAGCCGCGTCATGACCTTTGTACACGTATTTGTATAAATATTTTACAGATTTATTGCTTGAAACGACTTCAACATTTATATGACTGTTGAATATCTGTGATAAGACAGGAGAATAAGGCACGACGTGGCGATTATCTACTATATAGCTGCCAGGTCTCACGTATGTCTTACCGGTATCTCTTCGACGATAACATGGATAATTATCTGCATCCATCGTTGTCTCTTCCCGAAATTGCTTTGGATAGTGTTTTGAGCATTTTCCATCTTTGAAACACCAATCTCCACATGGTCCGTGTATCATGTGTTTCATCACAATATTGTGTGATATTGGGTTTCTATCTGGATCTGGAATTTCTGCACTAATATACCTATCAATGGTTTCTGGGGTTGTTATCTTATCGTCTCTCTGTAATGTTACCAGCATGTGAATATGGGGCAAGCCACGTTTCTGGAATTCTATTACATAAACGTATGCGGAAACTTTACCAAAATAGTTTTGTCGTACAATTAAATCTACTAAATAATTTTTTTTCACATCAAAGACACGAGCACAGATGTCTGGTCTATCTGCTGGCTGTTGTCCGTGTAGTATATTTTCTTGAATTTCATTCCATCTCGGATTGCACGTCATCGTAATGAATAGATCTGGTTTACCGTATTTACGTACAATCGTCATTGAATCTTGATACATTTGCATCATGTTTCGTGGTGACCCGCTAAATGTCGATGGAAGTATAATAATTTTCCCAATTCTTGCATTTTCATTATGGGCTCTTTCGTCCAAATAATCAATCAATCCCTGATAAGATTCCGATCGTAATTCTTTCTGATGTTGCCGACAGTATTCTATCCTATCTTTCTCAATTTTCACGTAACTATCTACTAACCACTGTTGAAATAATCTCCTGCCCAACAAGAAGACATTACTTTCATTAGATCGTATAGCTATTCTATATTTTACATATGCTGCTCGACTTAAATTCTTCCCGGGTTGATTGGCGCGTTTCAATTTACTGCTCCAGCCTGCATCGCCGTAAGGAAAGAACAATGGATAAACCCAAGGTTCTACATTTTCGTTCATGGAACTAACATTTTGTAAGATTCTGGTATTTCTGTTTCGAATTGTCACGTAAGTTTCTGGAATTTCTCCATCAGCAGTAGTGGAGAAGACGGCTGCAACCTCGTTACATTTTTGTAAATTATAACGATGACGATCAAAACCATAACGTGGAAGAAATGATAAATGTAATTCTGGTAAGCTTTCCAATTGGCCAGTCATCAGATGCTGCTGATTTTGTAGCTCTTCCTTCATCATTACAAATGCCGCAGCGAATTCATTTTTTTCACGCATTATGCGTTCAAGTATTTGTAATAGTTCTCGATCTAGTGCAGAATTTCTGTTCAACCGGTGCTCTATAGCCTCATTTGGATCAACAATGAATAATTGTCCATAACTCGGTCTTTCATCTGCAGCAGGATGCAATGCCGTATTTATCTGATAATATATCTGTCCTTGGATTTTGAAACAGTACGGTCCAGGACGTCGCTGATTAAAATTGACTAAATTCGCATTGAACGAGGCGAATGAAAGCGAGCTATTGTAGCTACGAATTCTCTCAAAGAATTGGCGCGATTTGTCATGAGTATTTTGAAACAAAGAAAGCAATTCTTCCGGTGGATTCCGCAAATTTGGAACAATTCCCTCTCCATGTGAACAACAGTCATTGAATGATTTCGTATTTGACACTTTTTCAGCTCTGAAATGTTTCGCACTGCATTGGCTGCAAAGTAAATCCATCGAACCTGTATAATGCTCGTTAATGTTCTCGATAAGGTTGATATCTGAAAAATTGGCATCGTAGAATGACCTTTGCTGTGCACTCATTTGTCGCCTATATTCTGCATTAGTTCTGCCTTGAGTTGTAATTCTATTGTTACAAATTCGTATATTTTCCTCAGTGGGAAGACATGTCAGATTAACGTTGTTGTTTATTACCAGTGAAGGTACTTGAATTTGATTATTAATAATCAAATCTCTGGACGAATTATTACCTAAATAGATTGTTTGTTCTTGATCTAAAGTCAGTATACGATTTTTTTGTTTCCTCTCTTTTTCGACATGAGTATTCACACATTGAATATCATTTTTTATAATATTCTTCTTCATTTTGGATACTGGTTTCATTTGAGATGCATCGACCTCAAATTTAGACAGAGAACTTGACGTGTTTTCATCTACTTGACTGGTTGAACTTTGTATACCAACATCATGATTTTCATCATTCAAGTTTCCGAATTGCATAGCCCTACTGAGGTCAAACGTAACATGAACAGGCGTCAGATTATATTGGTTCGCTTCTGCATCAACTACATTGGCCATATTTTTGGTTATCATTGATGTCAGACAAGTTATGGATGTAAATTCCATAAAACAGGCTGTGCCATTAGAGGATATTTCACCGGTACAATCCCTAGAATGAGAATCGAATATCCAAAAATGATCTTCCTGTCTACCAATAGCTATTGAAAGTCCATTGCACGTTAATATTCCCGATGTAAGTGAATTGAAAAATCGAGATATGCCATTTTGTATGTTCGGACAGCCAATGTCACTGTTATCAATGAATAAATTCCCATAGATAACTTCCCCGAATGTGAAATGACAATTTCTCGATAATATCTTGAAATCATTTCGTAAGTCGTCAACCGTTAAAAAGTCTCGGTACATTTCATCTTCGTGAACAATTCTTCGTGACGCTATGCTATCAACATACAATTGATCACCAAAAATCAATATTGAATCGATAATGTCGGAATTCCATGAGTTTACAGAGTGGATAAAAGACATAGCTATCGATATTGCTGCATTGGCGGTACATTGTTTTCCCCTACTTGATGAGGAAAATCTGTTATCATTTTGGTGAAATGTACCACGTATAAGAGCTCGTGATACGATTTGATTATGTATTTGTATCGAGGAGTCGAACTGATTCCGTCTACGTTTTTGATTTATTTTATTTCGTTCTTTACGAAGACGTTGAAATTCGGATTCCTCTTCTGGTGTTCTATCTATTTTTCTTCGACCCATTCTTTATTTATCTTTTGTCTTCGTATAAGATTGCAGCGTGATTCATATGCGTAGGGTGTATATTGGTCACAATATACATATATTTTATTAACGCTTTATTTTGGTTACAAAATACCGTTTGTCGTTCTATATTTATCGTCTCTTTTTGGTCTTGCTATATATTGGTCACAATATAATTGTAATGTTGTTGTAATCTGTTATTTGCATTATTTTTGTAATTTTTGTTATATTCTTTTCAATTCTGAAAATGGTGTGGTCACACCCCAAATTCTTTCAATTCTGAATATGGTGTGGTCACACCCCAAATTCTTTCAATTCTGGAAATGGTGTGGTCACACCCCAGATCCTTATTCCTACTGCCGAATGCAGTCGGAGCAGTAACAAAAATTGAAAAATAAAAATAATCTCTATTTTTCCTCCGGCGTGCCCCCTTCTTTTTGTTCGTGATCGGGATTCAATAACGTTCGTTCTGGTGTTTCGTATTCAATCTGCAAAATAAGTTATATTTAAGAAATAAAACTTAGATTCAACGATAGATAGCCAAAAGTTTCGATCATGCACTCATATCAGAGATTATGTTCCGTTGAAAGAGCGTTTTACTCACATTTCGAACGACCGATTATCGTTGGAAGTTGGGGTGATGATCAATTTGTGTTATATTACTATTTTCTCTGCTTACTGTTGCCTCAGTCATTGGATAACAATCCAACAGGAAGTCTTGATGCCTTCTGCTAATCGACATGGACATTAGAATACTTGCATCAAATAAACCAACTGAATTAAAAGAGGAAGGAAAGGAAATTTGAAAAAAGTTTTTCCCCAATTCATCACATGATGTATCGTTCAAGTTGAACCTATCAATTCTGCACGTTAGAATTATAAATTTCCGACTTCGCTACTTTTAATTTTTGAATACTGAACTTTGATATAATTTTACCATTTATTGGCATGAGTAATTTCTCAGCGTACTTACGTTTTTGACATTCAATGTGCAGTTTCGCAAGCGTTGCAGACTCGCACTACGCCAGCACCGGTTATTTCACTTTTTTATTTTTTTCTCAAGTATTCCTTGATGAAAATTTGGACGATTTACACAATAATTCAAGTTATTTCTCTCAGTTTTCTAACAAATTGTTATGAATAACACTCACACGCACTATATTTGTGTCTATTGAACGCAGGTTACGATTGATAATAATAGTAATCTTGACAAATTATCACGTCGTTATTATTCTAGGGAAGAACAGTAGAATATGTGCAATGAAAACTCTAATCGACGATCGTTGAACTTCTATGGCCGCTGTATTCAGGTATGATATATTATCTCTTTCTGATAATAATTCTCAGCTGACTTCACGATAATAGCATATTCTGACAGTGGCAGTTCTAGATCTAACTGCAGAACTATAGGTTCTCTGTCCTGACATGAATGGTTGATGCTCATCAATTGAGGTTGCATCGCCCAAGTGCTGACAGTTCTCAGCTGACTTCAGAATAATACCATTCCGACAGTAGCTTTGACAGTTCTCGCTATCATCTCACTTCAGACTCAGTTCTGACAGCTGGCAGTACTTTCGCTATCGGTTAGGTCAGGTTATGTCAGGTTAGGTTTATTAGAAGTTGAATTTCTGCAGTTTCATCATCAGCGTCGCAATTTTGATCATCGCAGTTCCTTTCACCCATCGCAAATCGCAGTTCATTCGTCGCAGTTTGCGAACCTTTGGCAATTCGCATCAAGTTCGCAGTGACAGTTCCGACAGTTCAGCCGTAGAGTTGCAGCGACAGTCAGCTATCGGCTCATTTCAGACGCACGTATAACCCGCACAGCCAATCGCAGCGCGAATAAAACGGTGACATCGAAATGCGAGAGCGGCCAACTTCGGGCGCGAACATGAACTTTTATATTAGGGACACTGTTTAAAAAGCGGGCAAAAATGGATTCATTTTTGCCCGCTTATTCGAGCCGGTCAAAAAAAGGTCACTTTAGGCCCGCTTAATAGGTAAAAAAACCGCAGAAATCGTGCATGCGTTACAAAAATTGTTTTAATTGACCGAGGTTTTCTATTTTGATTCTTCATGTTTCATTACTTTTTTTCCCTTTTTGCCATTATATCATGCGTCAATTGGTGAATTTCCACTCTGTCATGACACGCCTATTTTATTTTCAGTATCCCCACTACCTTGGGCCACCGGATTCTGGAGTAAGTGACACTCATTCGAAAAATACGTCAAGCCTAGCTTGATTTTCATCCAGCTGTTGTTAGAACTGAGTGAGAGTCGAAGACGACTTGATCATAACCTCTGTATTCCAATTTCAGAGATAGTCAACCCAGTAAGATCCAAAATGATACTTGAGTCGCAAAGAAGAGGACAGACAGCCGGACGTGAGTTGAGGACGATTGTGCCCATCTGAAATATCGCGCGTCAATTAGCACTTGAAAATTGTCCAAATTATTGAGGTATCTTTTAATTTCCAGGTACCAGCATATTTACTTATGTATTCGACTCAATGTCCCGCCGAGTCAATGCGATTTTGGATACTGCTCTGTTTGACCCTAGTGAGTTGGAAACAATCGTACTTTTAGAAATATAATTGTCATACTGAGATCTATCGTTTGCTACAAACCAAATTGCAATGAGGCTTTCATAAATTGATCTATTTCCTTAGCCTCCAGTTAGGCAAACGTATTTGATACTCAACATTCGATCCCTGATTTCAATTGTACCACCTGCACCAGTTTAGTACTGATAAACTACGATCCTGAATATTTTGACCTTTTATATTATTTCCAACATCAACTAAAATATGACGATTTCTTAAATGATACTTTCAATGTGTTCTGGTAATTGCCATTGAATCGTAATTTCACTTTCTCAGAAAAACCTCCACGATCATAAATCCCATGCCAGTCCAGCTGAACCGAAGCAGTGGAAGAGACTATTGGTGAGTGTCATTGACAGTATCACCTGATACGAAAATGCTGAATATATTTATTCGCTAATTTTGGTGAATCTATTCGCAGGCCACTTCTTAGCAGCTATCGCAGAGCGGAATATTCGGAACCGCTTGTGCTGATCTGAAGAACTTTTTGTGGAAGAACGTAAATCATCTGCTGGACGTGAGACTACCACTTTCTTCCAGCACGTCTTCCAATTGATTACTGAATATGTATATATCAGTGAGAATAATGTAAAGCTGCATAAGATTGTGAGCAATGAAAATCAATTTCGAAAATATTCATTCGCTGTATCGTATAAATTTTCCATTTTCCAACACAGATTCCGAATACCAAACAATAAAGTCATTCAGACATTCGCAAAAGGCCCTTATAAAAACGATAACTTTTTCCTTCCGAGTCACGTGCCATGTGGAAGGTTTTTTTATTTGCAACACCTGCACGAAAAGTTTGATTCCGTTCGGACCGCTAAACCGATTTGGATGAAATTTGCAAGTTCTTATTCCGAGGTTGTGCCAATAAAGTTTTCAAACGTTGCTCGCTAACCACGTAACTTTCATGTTTAAATACAAAATACCGTGAGGAATATTACGATACAGATAATTAGTCACTGATTATCCGAAAATAGTGATTCAAACACCGAAAGACGTTCAGAATGATATCCAAACGAGAAGAGTCGGTGCCTCCCCCGTGCACCCCTTCCATGGTCAAAGACATGACATGATTTTTCCGCTCAAAATTAAGTCACCTTATGGCATCAACGGGCCTTCGATAATCTTCAGTCATTTCGTATCTAGATATGGTATAAAGGACATTTCAATGACGAGATTCGTTTACCCCGATTGTCGAGTCTGATTCATATTGTATTGACGCAAGTACTTGAATCGTTAATTCGTGATCACTTCTGAATATTCAATAAAGTTTTATCATCGCCTGTACCTTATTGATACAGTTGTGCATCGTGGACTACGAATAACTAAATTCAAATATTATTTTCTTCAGAGGTGGATGCCTAATTGGCGCTCACATCATCTGAATTTGACAGAAATTTCTTCACGTTCATCGTTCTTTGTCACATTTTGTGATTTTTTTTTTTCACTTGCATTCCCTCAAAATCCGAAGAGACATTTCAAGAATTCGGAAAATCAACCGAATGACGCACATTATCTTGAAAATCGGAAAAACTCATTTTCTTAAAAATTAAACTTCTTTTTCCAATAAATATTTCACTCAATATTTCACTCGGATCGGCGGCTCCACTGCAATACAAGTAGACCTACAAAACAAAACATCGAGCCCAAACCTAACCCTTCTTGCACTGTATAGATCCCCAAGCTCAGACATACTCGGATTCCTGCAGGACCTATCCAACTATGTGATGGACAGGAGAACCAAAAGCGAAATGATTATAGTCGGAGACATGAACATTGACCTGATGAGTGCCACGCATTACGCGGAAGAATACAAGAACTTGCTCGGGACCGAGGGTTTCCTATCTGTAATTAACAGACCCACCAGAGTCACTCCTCGAAGCCAAACCTGCCTCGACCACATATTCATCAGGACTGAGCACCCCTACACTCAACTCGAAGGAGTAGTCGTGGAAACGGATTTCGCAGACCACTACCCAGTAATTGCGCTCATAAAAGAAACAAAGGACCAAACAAAAAATCTGCCAGGGCACAAAGTACAACACAGAATTAACTACGAACAGCTGCGTCAACTAGTTTCCCAGGAAAATTGGGAAAGCCTATACGAGGAGGACGAGGTTAACACCTGCACCCGCTACCTAGTCGCCAAGATCCAACGTTGCATAGAGGCTGCCACCTCTATTGTAAAATGCGTAGAACCTAGGAAACCCTGGGTCACCCCTGGACTCCTAGAGTCAATAAACAGAAAGGAGGCGCTATACACGGAAATGAAAAGGAACCCTGGCGACACCCAAGCAGAAAGCAAGTACAAAACATACAAGAACAGGCTAACCAACATACTAAAAAGAGCCAGGATACAGCATTACCAAAGGAAAGTTGAAGACTGCAAAGGCAACCCAAGAAAGCTGTGGGGGACCCTCAACGATATCACAAACAGAAAGCCCAAAAAACTAGTACAGATCGAAGAGATAAATGACGAGGATGGGAGTACTACCTACGGAAACAAGCAAATTGCAGATGTGCTGAACACGTTCTTTGCAAACGTGGGGAAAAACCTAGCCGAGCAGATCCCAAACCGGGAGATAGACCCTCCGGTCAGAGAAGTAACTAAATCCTTCTTCTTAACCCCAGTTACAGGATACGAAATCGCGAAAATCATGCAGAACCTGAACATTAATAAAGCAGCAGGACCGGACGGCATCAAGCCTAAAGTCATCAAAACCATTGCCAACCACATATCAGACCCACTTGCGTGGATAGTGAACCGAAGCTATCAGACCGGAACATGCCCTGATATATTCAAGGAAGCTACTATCATCCCGGTTTTCAAAGGAGGCCGGCCGACTGAGAGGAGTATAATTACAGACCGATAGCCCTGACGTCAGTGCTAGCAAAGATCTTCGAACGCTGCACGGAGAGACGTATGCTCAAGTTTATCTCCGAAAACAACATACTCAGAGTGGGTCAATTTGGTTTCAGACCAAAGCTAGCCACCGAAGATGCAGTGGCGCACATCCTGAAAGAAGTCTATAGCAACCTGGACAACGGGAAAAAAGCCCTTGGAGTCAGCTTAGATTTAGCGAAAGCCTTCGACACACTATGCCACTCGACGCTCATCAATAAACTCTCCAGGTATGGTTTCAGAGGAAAGATTGGGGACCTGATAAAAAGCTATCTCACAGGGAGGACACAGCGAGTTAGACTGAATGGAGCTGTTAGCGAGCAGGCGAGACGGCGTGCCCCAGGGAACCATACTCGGACCTCTGCTATTCATCATGTACATGAACGACCTGTTTGAAATAAACACACCGGGAAAAATAACGGCTTATGCGGACGACACCACAATTATATACACTGGCTCCACCTGGGAGGAAGTACGGCGGACGGCGAGTGAAGACCTGGAGAACGTTTTCACCTGGTTTGCTAGAAACTCCTTAACAGTAAACCCTAAAAAGATCTTATTTATCCCCTTTGGAATCTACAAAGATAGTCTACCCCTCTTCCAGACCCTGAAGATAGCCCAAACAGGACCCGGCAAGACAGGAAACCACCTCGAGCTATCTGTTAGGCGAAGTGACAGCATAAAATTCCTTGGAATACAAATTGATGCAAACCTGAAGTGGAACGACCACCTTGTAGCACTTGCAGCAAAACTAAGAAGTAACGTCTTCCTCTTAATGAAGCTGAAACCGATACTCCCCCAGGAACTACTGAAGGCAGTCTACTACGCGCTATTCCACTCTTTGATGACCTATGGCATAGTAGCATGGGGAGGAGCGTATGACAAATTCACCAAACCGATCCAGTCCCTCCAGGCAAAGGCACTGAGGACGGTGCTCGGAGACAGCAGGGAACTAGGGGATACAACGCCAAAGGAAGTAGGAGTCATGGACGTGAAGAAGACCTTTGTGCACAGAGCCCTGAAATGGCATTTAAAGGGGGAGAGTGAGGGTCAGGAAATCCCAGGGACCCGCACTAGGAGTAAAGATGTTGCGGGCAAAAACACCACTCCTCTAGTAAGGACCACTTTTGCGCAACGAGCTTTCGATATACGATAAGTACTTTACAAGTCGAGGTCGGACTGCGCCTGCGCAGTACTGCTT
>JAFFZH010014176.1:0-11880 GCA_018420115.1 Euura saliciscinereae
TTTTGGAATATTGAAATTGAATTGCTTAATCCATAATGTTATCTCTTCATTTGAGACCAAGACAGCGAGAATCGGTCCACTGAATCAGACAGTGGCACTGATGCTCTAATGTGTATTTTTCTATGGTCAGCGTAACTCTTACATGACTGAAAGAAGTATATGATGTAAAATATGGATAATGAGGGTAAAACCCCCCTTCTTTCAATCTCATTGGGTGACAACATGTTGGAAGTTGTTGTATATTTCATTCTAGGTGACAAGAACGATATATGAGTATATTGTCAGATCTGGCAGAGATAGGTTAGGTTGATTCATATTTATTCATTTACTTACCCAGGGTCGTGGATCACTGCCGTAAATGAGTCATCGACAGTGGGCGATGCTTGTAAACACTACACTATTATAGAAAAAAAAACACTTACAGCAGGTACCTGAAACAATTGCTCATTTGCTTTGTGCGTGAGAACAAACGGTCAACGCGTCTTTACATGCGAGAGGCGGAAATGGCGGAATTGGCGGCAAGCCGGCAACTGTGGGAGTCAAGATAGACGCCCCGCTAGTCAAGTCAGACTCATTCCCTGAAGCGAGGTTTATGTAAATATCAAAAAGGTTGATTTTGGTTGTAAAAGGATTCATATATATTTTTCCTTTTGCCATTCGCTATAAACCATGTTCGAAACGCATGAATTTATGAATACTATCCGAAACAATTAATACTTAAGGTAAAAGGTCGTACATGTTTGGCGAATAAGCCATTTCATAACTGAGATTTTCATTTCTTCGTCTAAATTGTTGATGGTATAAAGTCGTACACTCCATTTTTTGTTTTTTTTTTTGTCTTTTTTTTATAAATATACCCCTGAAATCTTCTGAAGTGCAAAGAAAAATGATTTTTTTTTCAAAATTTTCAAGATTCAAAAAACAATATTAACACGGTAACGGTATAAAGTCGTATTCGCAATTTTTTTTTTCAAAATACTCTGAAATCCTCTGAAACGCATTGAAAAATGAAAATTTGAATTTTTTTCAAAATTTTGAGAGGCAAAAAAATGACAGGAAGAAGCTAGAAAGTTGTATTATGTGGTTTTTTCTTCATCTTGAGAGTTTGAAAAAAAAATCGAATTTTGCTTTTTTTGGCGTTTCAGGAGATTGTAGCGTATGTGCAAAGAAATACATAAATTACAAAAAAAAGAGCGAGATTTTTGTATATATACTTATATACAATTTCAGCTGAACAAAATTGAGATGCAATAATTATTGAATTCAATCATAATTCCACGGGTACGGTGGTGATTGCCATAAAATATATAATTAGTATATCCATCCAAACAGAAATAGGTTTTGAAATAAGAACAGACAGAAAATGTAAATACCAGTGTACTGATACTACTTATCATGAGAGAAATAAATACAATAGATATTTATGTGGCATGCGCCGAAAGTAACTGTTTATTCGGCAAGGTTATGTTTTTCGTACGAGCCGTTGATTTTACCTGGCGAGCCGAAGGCGAGCCTTGTAAAGCAACGGCGAGTACTAAAAACATAACCTTGCTGAACAGTTACTTTCTGCGCGCGCCCCATACAATATTTTTTACGGAAAAGGCATTAATAGTCACTTTGACGCCAGTTGAGTTCCGCACGAACTGCGTATAGAGAGGGGATAACCTGCGGTATAAAGACTTTGTTCCGCAACTTTGACTTGCGCACTTCGAACTGCGCATCAAAGTTGCGGAATAAAGACTTTATACCGCAACTTTGAACTTAGCGGTATAAAGTGCCCTTTGCCGGAACGAAAACAGGCGTCAGAAAGTGACTTTTTAATGCCTGTGCCGTAAAAAAATATTTGCACGCCGTGAGTCGCATTTTCCCATCATAGTGTGACAGCACTTGTGATGGAACAGTGACACTCATTTCGCTCGCACTCAGATTCTCGCAGGCGCGTGCTAGCACAAACTATGCGTTCTAACCATCACGGAGTGACTCGCACGTGATGAGGGTTATGTGAGCCGCACGATTGTTATCTGGGTAATTACTTGCATTTGTCGAGGTGAAGAAAAACAATCGATAACACGCGGTGTACTTGACACTTGCGGTCCTCAAACGTCTGCGGTTTGACAAAGATTGAGCGTTTTTACCCATGATCGAGATGAAATCTCAGACATTTTCACCTCACGCGGAGCCTGTACGTCGGGTGTTTTGGATACTAGAAATATCCAAGAGAATAGAAGCGACGGGGTACTAATGGACTTGGTAATTGCTCTACCTCATCAGCATGCGACGGTGTTTTTTTTTCTTTTTCTTCTTTTTTTTTGGTTCAAACTCGTATCGAACGCAATCACTTAGTATACTTGATTACAATTTCAGACAAATTTATATGCACTGAACATTTTTCAACATTCAAGTCGAATTTCTACTATCAACATAACAGAAAATTTGTCGTCGGTAACCCACAAATAAGTTGTATTTTATACAATTTCACATCACATAACTTCTAAACGGTAGGATTTGTTATTTTTTAAAAAGCAATCCAGATTATGTTGAATGTTATCACGATTTAACAATTTTTCTACCATTGAATCCATCATGTTTTACAGACAATTTATAATCGAGCGGTTAATCAACGTCGTAATCTGGTGCACAGGAGTTTTTTAATCTATGTAATCTCATGTAATCTTGTGTATTGTGTCTGTAATCCTTGCGATCCTTTGAAATCTTTGCAATCTTCGTATTCTCGATTACATCTCTTGTTATCCTTGCAACCTTTCGTAATCCATCTGTAATCATTGCGATCTCTTATCACGAATCACGGTTATCTTTCGTAAACTTTGCTGTATTGGCGGTGTGGTTATTTTTGTCGGAAAAAGATACACGGATTACTTTCGAATGAGTATAATTTGAGAATGAGTAGGACTGAGATTATCATGGCGGCTTAATTTCACCAATAGCTTTATCTTCAATCCTAACTCCACTCACAAAAGTACAAAATTGGAGAACCGGCAATTACGATGATTGAATTTTAATCCATCGACGGAAATTAAGGTAACAGTGTAATTTGTTCGACATTCGGTGTTCGATTAGCTCGTAATTGAAATCGAATCAAATTCACTATAGGATCCGAAATATCCAATGGACACAAAGGTCATAAAAAAAAGTAGTGTACAAAATTCAATAAACATCAACGATTCGAGTTCAGCTCGTTGGAACTTTTCCACTTTACTATTGGTAACGGGTAAAGTCCATGAAAAATAATTCAACCATTCTAGTTATTTTTAATCACTTTAACAAATAAACGCGAATGAACTCTGACGAGCAAACACTTTGGTTTCAAGATGGTCTTACGATTCGAGGTATTGCTTCACAAACAACAAGTTTATATTGTTTTTTCAGGTGCAGGTAAGTCAGCCTCCAATTTTGTTAATCATATAACTCCTCGTATTTTTATAAAAAAGAAAAAAATGTCATCGTGATTATTTTTCTATTTGTTCCAAACCTGTCAGTTTGTGCATTGAGATATTTAAAATTGATGACGAATGTACGGACATGATTAACGATAGTTTGTTGCTTTATTAATTATCACATGCGACGCTTTGATGGTTGATTTTATACTTGGAATTGTGTTTTTTATATCGCTGAGGAGAAACGTAATAAAAATGGAGTAAATAAATGATTGAACGTTATGCGTGTCTTGTATTTTACAGAATATGCAAATTCGATCGTATTTGTCAACTGTAATCCTTTCGACTTAGACACATTACTCATGCGACACCAAAAAAGTTGGAGAATAAGAATTAACTACGAACGGGAGACCCTCATTTCTTCTCTTGTTATTTAAATTGTATAAATAATTTTGCCAAGTGATTCGAACCACGTTATATGGAAATATACACGAACCCGTATAATCCCGAGTTTCCTCGAGTTCGAAGTACAATCTAAACGAAATCCCTCTGGGAGGAACGCGCTTTGTTCAGTAATCCCAAAATCGAATGTAGGTAGGTATACTCAAAAGACAAAAAGGGAATAAAAAAAACTTCACTCGGAGAATTCAATTTTTACGAAAAAGGAAAATGAAAGGGTAATTAGAATTCTCTTTGCCGAAACAACCGTGAATTCAAAGAGATGACATAAACAGGTGACAAAAAGAAATTGAGGAAAAAACAACTAAATTTTGCACATTGTGACAGTCGAAATCAAATTGCCACTAGATTAAACTAAATTAAACTAATCTGCACTCTTATCTTCCGGTAATTTTTCAATGAGAATTGAGAAGAATATATGAATTCATTCAAAAATATTCCTGAAATATCTTTGTCAACAGGATATGAGATTTTTTTTGTCTACATGACTGCAGGATAAACTATACTTAGAAGATGTCCGATTGCTAAACGCCTCTGATGAATTCTCTTGCACACTTATTATCGTGAAGTCACAGTCATTTTAATACTCATGAATACAAAATGTTCGCGAGATTGAGATGGCAATATTTCACATCAGTTTGTATATTAACTCACAAGGAAGTTATATTGGCACGAAATTATACAATTTGACAAATGATTAATTTTGCGATTTACATGATTTATTTCAATATATTTGTAACATGGGCTTCAAACCCGGCGTTTTGCCAAGTCAGGTGATACTAGATCGATAAACAAAACTCATGCAGAATAAATGTACAGTCTTTATAAATTAACGCGGATATTTTTTACCCCGATGCAGTTTTGAGTGACGACGTCAACAATAATTATCGACAATTATGATCTGAGTATAAAATGTATTGTAAAAACGCGTCTACCTCAGATCAACAAAATTCACTTGATTGTATCATTCAATTATTTTAATTTTTTAAAATAACCGTTAATTTGTTTTTTATTCTGGACTTTCAGTGTTTCCAATACTAGTTAACTATCATGTCAAACCAGCATATGCCATAATGTACTTTGTGTATAAATATCGTGCATGAAATTTATCCTACAAGGTACAAATCTATACTCTATAAACTCAGAACATATGATATGATCGATAGTAATTTTATTCAATGATTCAGATGAAAAAGACAATTTATATTCTGTCTGCGAGATAATTGTAATTTGTTTATGCAATCCATTATAATTAGCCATCAATTTTTTTTAACTTTTTTTTTTTTTTTTTTTTTTTTTTTTTTTTTTTGAATCGATACCAGTAGCTATAATTATCGTACGTACAGGTGTTAATCATACACAGCATTTTATGGGTTCACATATATCCATGTATGAATTGGAATATAATTTACTAGCTTTTTTTTTAAATCGATAGAAAGTGGAAATGATGATCTGTAATTCGTGATTGAATGGACTTGGCTATATATTTTTTATATTGAATAATAATCACGTTGTGGTTATATAGTAAACCCAGATCATAAGAAGCTATGTGAGGGTAGCTCATGTGGTGGAACTGGCCGTATAAACTATACCAGACAGTAATTCGCATACGTAATGTTCACATCGCACGCAACTCAGCTATTAGAGAAAAATAACCTTGATACACGTTAAACATTAAATGCCTGACTTCCCACTTTTATCCTGCGATGTTTAATAATTGAAGATTGGATCTCGATGACGAGTGGAAGTCGAAACATCCTAATTACAGCATTCGTGCAATGAGATACTAAAAACACACCGAAAAGAAATTGAAACTAATGGATATTTTTCAATACAATCCAATTAGTTTTTTTTTCCTTTTCGTCTTGGTTTTTTTATCCGGCAATTTTTTATCAGAACGAATTGCGAAAAATGATGATCTGATTGTGATAAAGGGAATTAAATGAAGGTATAGAAATTCATCATATGACTTTTGAATTATGATTATAATTTGAAAAAAAGGTTTTATGCGATCATTTCGACAGATTGAAAGTGTAAGATATAGTATATTACACTACAAGGGCCGAAAGTTGAACATTCCTGCACTGCGCGTGATGATGCCCGAGGCGAAGCCGAGGGCATCATATCGCGCAGTTCAGGGCTTTCAATCTTCGGCCCGCGTGGTGTATACTATTTTTCTTCATGCCCGGTCGAAAGTACGCTGACTAATTGAATTTTTATACCGATTTATACGTTTTAACAAGTGTTGATGCCTGCCCGACATTGCAGGCACGAGCGAAGCGAGTGCTGCTGGTCGGGGGCAGGCATCAAATAGATCGAATAAAACGCCCAAGCCAGTTTTGAGGTTATATCTCAAGCGAGAGTAACAGAAGTTTGCGATTCTGACTGGCGGCAGAATAGTCTAGTCAATCTAGCCTTTGACCCAAAAATAATTACAGATTGGATGAATTATATATCAATCGATGTGAAAAAATCCCGCAAACAACATATCGTGGTTCCCGCGCAGCGTGGAACGGACCGAAGCGAGCCGAGCGGACCAGCTGACCGTTAGGCGTAGTGTTGTCAGAAAACTCTTGCAAAA
This sequence comes from Euura saliciscinereae, assembly GCA_018420115.1. Classification (NCBI taxonomy): domain Eukaryota; kingdom Metazoa; phylum Arthropoda; class Insecta; order Hymenoptera; family Tenthredinidae; genus Euura; species Euura saliciscinereae. Next base: position 6,436 of record JAFFZH010014176.1, read on the forward strand.
TTAATAACGTGGAAACTATAGGTCCTACAATATCGGTTCCCACTTCGAATTTGTAGATGATTTTCTCCCCTACAACGTGGTATTTTTGTTTTTCCAATCTGACAAGTGACATTGGAACAGTGCATGATTTTGGCGGTACTGCCCAAAATATTGATAGTTCTTTATTAATTTCAACAATTTACTGTCTAAAGACATTGTCTTGTTTTTGATATGCTGTTCGGGGGATTTTTCCGCGTCGATTGATATATAATTAATCCAGTCTTGAATTATTTTTGGGTGACTAAGTGACAAAACTCGAAGCGGGCGTCTCGTGTATTGGGTATCGGTGTGTGCGAGTGAGTTTTCGCTCCCGCTGTCACAGAGGGCGTGCGTGTAGTTCTACCAATGCATGAAAGTTAGACTTTCTGCTTCGATACCGATGCCGGAAGTACGTACTTTCGACCGAGGTATGAAGAAAGAATTTTTTATTTCTTGCAAAGCTAAAATCATTCCAATGAAGAAAAAAAAGCTTATTAAACAAAATGAACTCGGACGGAAGGGACTGAATCGAATCGAAAATTACAATCCCTAAATTTTGTACAATAATTGAAACAAAAAAGGAATGAAAGGTAGAATTTCCGTGGATGGAACGAGATAGAAAAACAGATAGGAACGTTCATGAACGAATTCACGGATTGAATCCATTAACATATTCTCATTTAAATAACATTAGCATAAAGTAACGGCATTCATAATTCAGGTAATCGACCCATTTCCGTAGTTATCTCAAAGTAGGAAAACTGATCACCTCATATTTGAATGACCTCACCTATAATCCAATAGATGGCGAGAACTAGGAAAATTAATAAAGGGGTTAAGTTTGCAGGCTATGTGGGCACGATCCCAGCCTTAATGTATTTACTCTTTTTTTTCTAATAAAAAAAAAAGAAAAAAAAAAAAGGGGTTAAGTGAGGATGGGTTCCCACGGACGACGCCAGATGGCGGGATCGTTGTGGTGAATAGTGACGTTATAGCACGGCGCAAAAAAGAGACCGTTTCGAACGTTATCCAATTTTGAATTAACTATTTATGATGCGCGCCTCGCGCGCCCACCCCGGCCGGCGCTTTGCGCCTCAAAAATTGGTTTCACACCTTTTCATTCCCTTAGGAGTCGAATTTCAAAAAACGCTAAAACCACTTTCTAGGTATTTGAATGAGCAATAATTTGAAGCCAAAACGAAGTCAATATCTCATCGGGCCGAGGAGATATCCATGAATCCGCGAAAACATGTTTTACCCCTTTTATTCTCCTTGTGGGGCGAATTTTGAAAAATCGCTTCTTAGTGGGTGTTTACGAAGGGAAGGGAACATGTTGCCCAAATTTCAAGTTTCTAGGTCAAGGGGTTTGGGCTGGGCGTTGATGCCACTTGTTCCTTTATAGATATAGATAAAATAAACTAATGTCACGTTGTTTAATATTCTATTTCATTCAGATAAACAAAATCTTTGCTAAACCAGTCCTATTACTCTTCTTTCTTCACACTCTCGAATAAAAATAAGATATCATGCACCAAGGGTAGGAATGAAGCAGAATTCCGAGAGGCAAACGGGATTCGTTTCACCATCTGGTCTAACAAATCACTTCCGTCCATATAGTTAAAATGCAAAAAGTGGCAAATTTGCAAAGTTTCAATGAACACCCTTAGGGTGAAACGAGTGTTCATAGGGCGAGGATAAAAGTGCGGAGACGGAGAATAAAAATATTGTAACTCGTACAATTCTGAACTGTAATTCGCTACTTATTAAATGTGTAAATTTTTACGTGAATAAAAATATTCCAAAAAATGATACAGGTGTCACCGAGCAGAGTTTAAAAACCACGGGGGAATTTCGTTGCCGGAAGTATAACTTTTTTCCACATGAAATATCCCGGTTGTAATTATATTTGGTTAGACTTTCACAGCTGCAGGAGAGAATTGTTTAACAGTTCGGAACACAAAGCTTCTGTTTCTTCCATATCTGTGAAACATTTTATTTCGTTAAAAGTTAACCGTAATTTTGAGATGTTCTGCCGGGTAATTATTATCGTCATCATTGTTATTCAATTTTTTAAACGACCTACTGGATCCCTCGCTGATTACGAATCAAGTTCACCCTCATTTATATCGCAGCTTTCGCTTAAGACCACTTCCCCGAAGAACCCAACTCTCCAATCTAAGCTTGGAGCGTATTATCAATTAGCAGTATTATCAAATTTACAAACGAATACTTTAAGAGGATTTCATGAGGAGAAAGACCAAATTATATACTCAAAGAATTTCAATCCTCTTCCTACTCAATTTTGAGCTCAGAGTTCTCATGGTCGCGCCGTACCGTTCCTTGTACCAATGTCAGGCTTGTAATCCTATTCGGGAAACTCACGATACCGCAAAACGTAGTCCTTCGTGATCTACAAACCGTAAACGCTCATTCATAATACCTTGACACGTTGAACCTAATCGTCCCAGGGTCTACTTCTGACAATGAGTAAAAAGTAGGGCTGATGAAAGATCTTGAAAAATATCAAAATCACGAATCTGGATCGAGAAAACTAGGGATGTGCCGGATATCCGGTAACTTTCCGGTAACCGGCTTATCCGGCATGTTTTTACTATCTGGCCGGATAACCGGTTAACCGGATAGCAATAATCTTCAATACACTGTTCAGAATATCCTTATTTTAACCTCATCCATATCCATAGAAAATGGTTATTTGGTCTTTCAGGTAAAAAAAACAATGACGAGAGAAACCAAATAAATAACCTTTTGTTTATGGCAGTTAAACTATGAGTAAAGATGATAGAAATGGTACAAAATTAATGTGACTGAAATTAAATAAGCAGGAAAGGAAAATCCTCTGTTTCACACTCTAATGTTTTAACTTTAATGTTGAAAATCCAATATTGGGCGATTTTCTCGGACCGGATACCGGATATCCGGTCAAATCGATATCCGGCTCATCCCTGAAGAAAATCTTGCTAATCATGTTTTTTAACGATACTGAAGTTGGCTCCAGTAGATTAGTCATACGTCTAAAACCAAAATTGTAAGACAAATTCTAGTCCCCCACACTCGTCTTGATTAGTCTCAGAAATTTGACTCCGCGACACTGTCGACCACGGTAACGTGTGGTTGAGCTCTCGTCAAGCTTGACGAGTTCGCAAGTTAATTACTTCAAACTTGATATACATTTTATCTTGATGAGACCAATTTGGGAAATTTGCCAATAGAACATGACTCGATGCTCGAACGTTTTCGCAATCATACGAGCACGAGAGTTACAGACGCTTCTTAAGATCGATTGCTGATGTCAATTAATTGACCGTTTTTCCCTCATCGCAGGCATCATTCTGATTGATTGCGACGAGAATGTTGTTCACCATTCGACTGATTGTGAGATGAACACCTGGTTGGAATCTTTCAATATCATTCGCAATGATTGACAATGAGAAGCCATTATTTTACTCATGTTTTCCTAAGAAGATGAAGCGACAGTGTCAATCCATTGATGGATTCACCTCGAGACAAAGACGAAGTGATTGATAGTCGATACTGCGGAAGGTTTTCGAGTCCATTGTGCAGCAGGTTATATTAACGAACTCATTGACGAAAAGAGACCGTGAATAACATGAATCGATTTTGATGTTAGTTTGTTGTGAAGAGTTCACGATTAAAAATGACCCACAGAATGTATACGTTGAAAAAAACAATGAGGAATTGCGAACCGTGAATCTTTAATCCGGTATACAGTATAAATTATGAAAGTCACTGCCTGCAGGGCCTCAATAAATAGTAATATAAAGAATAACTCAAATCGGTATCTACCCACATGTTCTTACGATCTTATTGCATCTGAATCAAACCGGTAAACTCAAATTCAATAATTCACTTGGAATTTTTTAATTTACGTAATATAGCCTTGAAATGACAGGAGCAACTTTCACCTATGCACCTATAGTCGCTGAATCATCATTTATGCTCGTACTAATTAGACGGTTTTATTGAAAGAGTACCGATTTTTTTATCGAAAGAAAACTTTCCATCAGACAAAGCGAAATTTACCGTCCAATGCTGATGAACGATCGTTAATAAAATCTGTAGATTGAAAAATCGAGTCATAAGATCTACAGATCTTGTGTGTAACGCAAGCCTCTGGAGGCATTGAAAATGTCACCTTTTTTTTCTCATTCTTAGTGCATTTTGATTTGAATTAGCTTGAAATAAAGTTATAAAAAATTCCAATTCTGACAGATCGACAATCCATAATATTTTTCTGTCATTGTTGTTGTCACTTCCGTAACGCATTGCACGCATTTTTGTTTCATTTAAACATTCGATCCCCTGTACGTCATCCATTACCCCGAAAATAGAAGTATTTTCAATGCTAAAAAACTGACGTCTGAACTAGTTTCTTCCAATTAATCCGATTGAGTACATCAACAGGTTGGATCTAATCCTGTGATCGCATACTGCACACGTTATCGGAACGAAGAATACATATAGTATGCAAATTATATGCAGATTGTATATGGGGCACAAAAAAGCCAACCGCATTACGCGACCACCGGGAATTCCCACATTAATGATCAATCGCTAAGGATGAATACGATCGGATTGTTATTGGTCTATTACTCAAGTCATGACTTCAAGTTCGAACCGGTATAACTTTCTATCATGAAATTAAATCGAGGAAACATTTGAGCTTTTCATTTTACCGTAAATTGCGAAAAATTTGACGACGTTTTACCTCTTGACCGTTGATTTTTTTTTTTTTTCTTTTTTCAAGGAATTAATCTGATCGCCAGCCTTGGCTAGTCACGGTGGTATATAACAGTTGACCGCAACGGTCACCTCTCGACGTTGGGAATAATATGATAATCAAGGTATAGTATGTATATGTACAATCGATAGCAATTAACAAGTTAATGCGTGGAGGAGGCAAAAATCATGCATACAGAAAATATTTCAAGTACAGTGAATACACAACACCTAACCCGGTGTTACGCGTGTTAATCCAAAGTGTTGATACAGCTGTTTTAATATACCCGATGTACATACATACATACGTACATGCGGATGTCCACGTGATAATGTTAATATGCGAAGAGATATGAAAAATGTATGATTTTTACAAATTCGGGACATCATTTTCAGTCAGGTGAATCCGGCTCATCTATCATCAATTCAAATCGATTCACTCACGTCTCGGACACGGTCCGGGTTGTCTACGTCACATTTACACCGGATGTGCTATGTCAGAAGGGAAATAACCGGTAACGGTTTACAGACGAGGCGAAAAATCTAGGTTGTATCAGAGTTCTTTTGAATCAAGTCACCTGAGACTATAATTCATATAGTAAAAAAGAATTCAATTGAACGGGAACTAAATATTGATTTTATGAACATGAAACACACGTTGACAAAAAA